>SKCR01031192.1:0-310227 GCA_019454045.1 Zanthoxylum bungeanum
TGGATGGAGTGAAAATGGGGATAATTCTATGTTCTTATTAGTTGCTTTCTTTCTTTCAAGTTCTTTAGATTTTCTTTGCTAAACCTTTCTGTTTGTTCGCTTTCATGATGATCACCATGATCATGATGGACGGCAGTGATGAGAATTGGGGAGCACCCTTTTAACCTGTTGACGTTATATGATGATCAAAATGTAGAATTATAACTACTTCACAGTATCACATGAGATATTTTATTATATATATATATATATATATATATATATATTAACTGAGAGCGCTGTTATGTAAGTGTTTGATATAGTACTGTTCCTTTTTGTGTTTTACTGAATTTGATAAACTGCTCAGTATCTGCTGGTTCATTACATATGATAGTCCAATCACAAAGGCAAAGTCCATCAACGTTTTTTTTTTTGTTCTGAGCCGGAGGAGCGAGGATACACTGTGCGGTTCAGACAATAACAGTACTGGACTTCTGTCCAGTTTGATTCTCTGTCTCGTAAAAATCTGACCGTCCAATTGGCTGTATTCACTGAATGCACACAGGTCGTGATATCATCTTGGTACTATTAAATCACAGAATATTTTTATATCAACAAATGATGTTTCATAAATATAAGCTATCAATTTTTTTTTTTTTTTTTTTTTGTAAGTTTAAGGATGTTTTAAATCTTTTTCTTTTTATTTTTTATAAATTCTTTATTCATTTACTGTGAAAATCGAATAGAAGATATATATTATAGAATATACGATTATCCTAAACAAGTGAGCTAAGAAGTTTAAGCAATGGAGATTGATTTAAATGGTGTGATTTGTTATGCTCATCATCATCATCATCATCTGATCTGCCAATCCAATGAAATCTGATCTTAAAATTTTGTTAGTGATGAGTAAAGGCACAGTAGTTGAGTTTCAGGGCATGTCAGAAAGAATTGCAGTCAAGTGTTTTAGAATTGGTAAACTATGCTTTCACTTCAAATTTGGCAGTCAAGTTTATTGACTTCACATGATGTGAATGGCCAATTGAATTTCGAAACTTGTTACCATTATGGGTTGATTTTGTTGTTTAAGCAGAAGTATATATAGAACAGCCATTACAGAAATCCTTATTCTGATTCAAGTGCTTCTGAGTAATATAGTGACAGGATGATTTGACATTGTGCTGACTGAATTAGTGCATTTGTTTTTGTCTTTATGTTTAATTCTATTTAATTTGTTTCATCCTATTCAGTTAAAAGGATTAGGGATGGAAAGTTTATTCGGATTCGGTCTGAATTTGTATGAATATGGAAGATTTGAACTTTGGTTTACTTTTTTAAATTTAAGTAAATTTGAATATTCGGATATAAATTAAGAAAAATTATTAAAATATTTTTTATTTATGATTTTATTATAAATTTGTATTTAGATTTAAATTATTTTGAATGGATTTTAAGTTGTAAATGTTATTTTAGATCCTAAATTGCTATTGTTTAGTTATTTTATTTTATTTTTAATTATTTAAAATTAAATAATTTGAAAAAATTGTCAAAAATCTAACTTTTATTTTTCGGATCCAAATATCCGAAAAATCATACGGATAATACCTGCATTCGGATCCATATATTTTTTTATGGATCCAAATATATATATATAATTTTTCTAAAAAATTTTCTTATTTAAATATAGACATCAGTATCTAGTGATTGATTCAAGTCAATTAAATAATATATAATGGTGAATGAATTTATATTATTAAATGTTACTCTTGATTTTAATTATCTATCGCTGGAGTGATTTAAATCAATGATCTAAGATTTAAATAAAAAACTTAAAATATCGACACCGTATATGCTACCATGAAATGAATTTCAAATGCTTTTGCGGCTGCTAGGAACAAGTTTTTCCATTTTCGTAATGTTTTTTTTTATTTTTTTAATATGGAGATTGGGCCTTGATTAGATATTCCATTTTTGGGCTTTCACTGAACATGTTGATCATCCACAAAAGTCTTCACTTCACACCCTTAATTAATGAGAACCCACCATTTTTCAGCAATCTTTAATCCTCGTCAACACTGATAAATTACTTGCATTATGCAACATTATTAATTTTGAACTCTTCTTGATTTGACTTCTCATGTAACCTCTCATTAGAATATCAATATTTTATTGGTAACTATTAATTATCAGATCAGCAATTACTCTCTCTTTTTCATTTTCTTTATCAATTATAAGTCGTGTAAATAATTTTTTGACACACCAATTCCTTCAAAATTGAGGGGAATAAAGAGAGTGGCGAAACTATAGGATCCAATAAATCCTCAGTCACATGGGGTTTGTTAAGACATAAAAAGGAAAATGGCATTGTTGGAAGAAAGGCATAATTGCAAGGCTCAGTATTGGCTTGTTTGTAGAATTGGTCAAAGGCTCTGATTGTGATTGATTTATTATTATGGGTCAGCAAACAGACATGAAGTGGAGATTAGGTATTGCAGTTGATCAAAATCAAACAACCTTGTACACCAATATTCATATAAACTATTTCAAAAGTAACCAAATCTAACCACACAATATTAGCAAAAGATTATTAAATTTCGTGCAAGATTGATATTGTATCTTCAAACAAGATTCGTTAGGCCACGATACCATATGGTACGTGTCTTATTCAATGCGCTGGCCACCATTTTACCTACAAAAGAATTCAAGACTCAAGTCATCAAACCACATATTGAAATGTTACAAATGTTTGCATTCCAAAAGTTCCAAGTAAATTGACAAACAATAGATCACCACCCGGCACCAAACCTGCCTATTTCCTCCTAGTTTTTAAACCTTGGCCTCTCTATATATAATCAGAATCAGGATCCAAGGAGCCTAAGTTACAAACATGGTGAACTTTGTGGCAGCACAGAGGCCATTAATGCATTGGCTGATGAAGATGGCTGGAGTGCAACCCTACGAAGTAGAAATCGAGCCAGGCACTGTGATGAACTTCTGGGTTCCAAATGAAACAATCAAGAAACCCAAGAAAGGTGAAGAAGTTAACAAAGAAACAATATTGAACAAGCCAAGCAAACCAGTTGTTGTTCTTGTGCATGGCTTTGCAGGTGAAGGAATTGTCACATGGCAGTTCCAAGTTGGTGCCTTAACCAAAAAATACTCGGTGTATATCCCCGACCTTCTCTTTTTTGGCGGTTCTATGACTGACAAATCCGACCGTTCACCAACATTTCAAGCTGAGTGTTTGGCTAAGGGTTTAGCTAAACTTGGGGTGGATAAGTGTGTTCTTGTTGGGTTTAGTTATGGAGGCATGGTTAGTTTTAAGATGGCCGAGTTGTATCCGAACTTGGTTCAAACCATGGTGGTGTCTGGTTCGATTTTGGCCATGACTGATTCGATCAACGAGACCACTTTAAGCAGGCTTGGGGTCTCTTCTTCTTCTGAGTTGTTGTTGCCTAATTCTGTTAAGGGATTGAAAGCACTTCTCTCTGTTGCTACTTACAAGAAGCTCTGGTTCCCCAGTCGGCTTCACAGAGATTTTCTTGAGGTAATTTTCATCATTTTAATTTCTTACCGTTAATTTCCTTTTGTACAAGTCTCTATATATGCTAAGTTCAAAAACAATGTTTCTATTTTGAATTTTTTAAATTAATTACAATGATATTACCAGCTGCACTAGTTAGGTAGAACTTGCAGTTGCACTGACGAGTTAGAAGATCACACTGCTTTTTTTTTTTTTTTCTTTTCTTTTTTTTTTTTTTTTTTTTTTGAATTATTTGATACCACGTACCGAACCTATTAGTATTTACTACAAATTTACAATTCTAATAATATCAAGATACATGAAGGGACAAAAAATATATTAAAAGGCAGTGCGTCATGTTTCTTAATTGGTACACGTGGTGACAACACAAGTTCATGACCATTTTTTAAATTGGATAATACGATCATAAGTGGTTTTAGTTGAACTAACAACAACTAACTACTACTTTATTAAATTGCAACCTGCGACCACTATGAAAGAGGCCTCATCCAAGTATTGCCGTATACTCCCTCCACCACTTTTTTTATTGAGTTTAAATGAAATTATATTGTATTAACGAGAGATATATCAAAAAAATTAATTTTTTTACCACATTAATCATGTTCTCTTATTTTGTTGGAAAATGACAAGCGGTTTATTAAAAAGGAACGGAGGGAGTAAATCATATTGTAGCACAGCTCACGTTTTTAATGAGGTTATTTTAATTCTTAGATTTTGATATTTAAATTTAAATCAAAAAATAAAATTGAAATAACCTCACCCATTAAGAATTTAAGATATATGTTCTCTACTAAAATATTTACATCGTCAATATTTTTAAGAGGGGATTCCTACGAATGGACTCGAACCCACTCCAATGCAACAAAGTTTCATTAACCTTTCCTTATGATAAGTAATTAAAAGTACATAAAAAAAGTGCAAGCCAATGACAACGATTAATGAATGTTTTGTTTTGTGAGGCAATGTCAGGTGATGTTCACAAACAGAAAGGAGAGAGCTGAGCTCTTGGAGGCTTTGGTAATCAGCAACTTGGATGCCACAATCCCAAATTTTCCACAGGTAATTAACCCAACCACTGCCTCTCTCACTTTCTCCTCATCCTTTTGTCCAGAAAATGACATGCCTGATGCCTGGCCCTAATTATTTAGACAAATTTTGCAGAGAATACATCTCTTGTGGGGTGAGAATGATCAAATATTCAATGTGGACCTTGCCCACCACATGAAAGAGTAAGTCAAACTGTACAGCTCCATATCCATGTGCTAATTACCCTTTAATAAAACTGATTAAGACAATTAACTATCAATCTAATTGATCCACTGACTAATCAGATGGTTGATAAGAGTCATGAAAGCAAGTAATTTCTCAGAATCTAAAAGATGGATTTGCATTGTACAGGCAACTGGGAGATAACGCAACATTTCAGGGAATAAAGAAGGGAGGTCATTTGGTTCACCTGGAACGACCCTGCGTCTACAGCAGGTGTCTCAACCAATTCCTCGCTTCTCTGCAAGCAGATGGATCCCAGAAATGACAATTTCCGCATCATTCTGAAATTAATATATATATATATATCTTCCACTGTTTCTTAATTCAACATTCACCGTCTACATGTATTATTTATTGGATAACTGCTAAAAGTTGTTAAGTCAGATGAACAAAGTCTTTTATCCTGAAAACTGGAGATATTTAATTTCCAGTACATGAAATTTTAAAAATAAAAATTTTACCCACCATTAACAACAGAAAGCAACTGACATAATAAATTATACAACAAATTATGGAGCAAATGACAAGCACACACTCTGCGGCACATTAACAAACACTTGCAAAGGATTAGGATACATGAGGGAAGAAGAACTTTTAAGTGCATACCAATGCTTTTATCTAAAGGAAAATTGAATCTCTTCCAGACTTCTTCCTTTAGTTTCAGGGACCCATAGAGCCACGAAAATGACCGTGAAAGCAGACACTATCCCGTAAATCAAGAAGGTCCCTGTTGACAGTAAAGAAACCACATTCATAAAAAAAAATAAAAAAAATTAAAGCCATCCAACACACAACACCTCCAAACACACAGACAGAAAGAGAGATCTACCCCCGCTGCTCCAGTCTAAGAGAAAATTTGCAGTCATTGTGACCATCCATGATACCAGCCAGTTTGCCAATGTTGCAACGCTGCCAGCAAGACCCTTGATATTTACTGGAAGAATCTGAAATTTGTAAATTAGAAAGATGAGGACCTCAAAAAAACTAACCCGTGTAAGTTTCACAGTAGCCAAAGAACAAAAGGGAAAAGTACATGGTACAACAAAGAAAAGTCGAGTTCTAGCGTAACACAATTCAGCAACTTAAACTTTGAAGTTCTAAATTCTGGAGACAATAATTGAAGACACTAACAGGAAGAAAAGAGCATACAATATCATATGAGCAAACCCATAACCCTGATTTAGCAGCCATAAGAAAATAAACATATTAACAAATATTTATCTGAACCAACTCTTAGTCTTTGTGAAAGGCAAACCCGTGTTTCAGCCAGCCACATCATGAAACTTCGAGTTACTCCATCTCAAATATTTGTTTCCTATACATATTAAGAAAGGAATAGCTTAACCAAAAGAGAGTAGATATTTTTCAAATGCTAACGGCTATTCGTCAGTGCTTAGATTCAAGTTCAGACATCTAGTAAAACCACCATCAGAATTAAATATTCAACATAACCATCAAGATTTCAACATAAAAAATCTCGTGCCCGGAAATATACATTATAAATCTCAAGCCCAAAAATAAGAAAAAGCTTTTGATAGTCAAATTTTGCATACCTCAGACATAATAACCCAAGGAATAGCTCCAACTCCCAAAGAGAAGGAAATCACTAATGTCTGGATAAAAAAATAAAAAAACAAATAAATAAGTTCGTCCACTGAAAAAAACAAATAAACAAGCATTATTTGCATTAAAAAAATAATTATGATCTGCATGCACAATAAATCATACCACAAGGCCCACAAGCGACAGTATCCCCAATATGCTATATAAGCGAGAATCGTCTGATACGACACCCTGGTATCAGTGAAAAAGAACAAGAAGAAAGCATAAAAAAGCCAATCCCATTTGAATAGAGGAAACAGGAAAAATTATATCACGCAGAATACGCGAGATATTGAAACTGATGATAAACATATTTCGCACATTCAAACAAATGAAGAGCAAATGGAACCTAATTGCATTACCGACCTCCAAAAAAAATGAAACTGATACAAGGATACAGCTGACAGTCATTCCAGATGAGGATATCTGCAAAAGAAGTATATTACAGATTGGAAATTACGTTTATTTTATCTTTTCTCTAAAAGGAATACAGATTCAAATTTGAAAATATATATTAACAGAGAGAAAGAATGAAGAATATCTTCGAACGCACTAAAAGAAGAAGCCTGCGGCCTGCTTTGTCCATCAACCATGTATTGACTCCAGTGGCAACAACCTACAAACATATTAGGATAATATTAGATTACTCTGATCGGAATACATATGCAGTGTTTGGTAGCTGCATGAGGAATACTACAGTGCATGCATGCAATGTTTTACCTGAACAACCCCAAGTCCTAATGTAGCAACGTTACTTGATGAAATCCCTGTTCAAGTTCATAGCTCTTAGTTACTTAGTAAGCTGTCAATGTAATCATTTTACAGTTAGGAGCCACCTATAATATTATTGCCATTCGCATACTCATAACAAACTCAACTCAAATGACATCACTATTTACTTGGGATGAGGATATTGGAAAGTGAGTATAAGGAGATAATGCTTTTACGGTACAAATTGCATATACAGTGAACCTAATATGTATTGCCCGGTTGGTTTAAGTTACCAGTGTCACACTCACATGAACTTGAGACAATACAAACTCTAGTATACAAAATAAAAATTTTCTTTCCTGATTACAACACATGGTGGATGTCACATAAAAGAGATTGGCCCACATATTTATAATAGCCAAATCCATATTGCATACTGTTGAATGTGTCTTTTATACAATATTTAAAGCTTCAAGGATCGGTGAAATAACGTCAAAAGAAATATTGATCTCACCAGCATTAGCAAAAATGTTACTGGAATAGAATAAAACACCATTGATGCCACTGAGTTGCTGAAGAACCAGTAATCCTACTCCTATCTGCAGCATATGAAATCTCATTAAAGCTGCAAGTTCTAAAACTTCTTTAGAAAAAATGCAAATAAAAGATCCAAAACAAAGCACATTACCATCAAAGGGAACCAATATCTTTTTCGTTTGAGCTCAGCAAATCGTATTGTCGTTCTTTTGCTTGATGACGCTACAGACCTCTGCATATACAGTACACACTTAGAAAAGGTAAGTTTATGAAAAATGCACAAATATTGCATTCTTAAGCGTATAATCTAAGGATTTCAAGCACCATTTTGTCAAACTAAATCCAAATGGCATAAACATCTGGTGGCAGTCTAGTTCAACACCTTGATTTCATTAACTTCAATGGAAATGTCTGTATCAAAACCCCGTAAAACTTGCAAAGAGGCTTCGAAATCTTCTGTCATCCCCATTTTGGCCTGTATGGCAACCAGACAAATCAGACAAAAAACAATAACATTGAAATTTTTAAAGAAAAATCAATATATGAGCTGTACCAGCCATCGAGGAGATTCTGGTATGAAAAACAATCCAGGTATCAAGAAGGTACAAGGCAGAATCCCTACAAATGAAGCGTAAATGATCCATTGATTAAAAACTAGGCATTAATCATCTTATTTGCATGACTAGAAATGTTCAACTGAACTTTCGCTATGAAGTGCAAAAAGAAACTAAGACGTCAACAAACCAACCATAAGAAAGGATCAACGCTTCTTAGTTCTTAGTGTTGGTTGAGTTTACTTTTTGATTCATTTATCAAAAGAAAAAATTATGTTAACAAAATTTACACACCCCGACCATATGCAAACCCCACATGAAGTTCAAAATTTTTTGTTTCCATATTGTTCAAGCTTTGAGAGAATTTATACATTTCATTTCACTAATACTCCTCAACATTCGTCTTTCTGCTGTATGAAAGACCTCAATGTAACATCAACCGTCTTACCTAAAATTGCAAGCACTCTCCAATTGACAAATAGCCCCAAAAGATACGCCAGCATTATTCCAATTGTAACTGAGAGCTATAAAAGTAAAAGGAATTTGTTGCACTGACTAGTCATAATCGTTAAAAGAAGAAAGCAAACAAGAATTAGACAAATTCAATGATTCAAAAGCATGAAAATGGAGCCAACCTGGTTAACAGATCCAAGACTCCCTCTCAGATTTTGAGGTGCTATCTCAGCTATGTACACAGGCACCTATACAATATCAAAGCAAACATTATAACTTGTTTTCAACATTACATATTCCAAAAACTCCAGTGACTACTAAAAGCCAGAAAAATTCAAAGTTACCGTGTAAGAGATTACACCGACGCCAAACCCTTCCAACAACCTTCCCATAAATAAAAACGAAGAATCCTACAAAACCAACCCAAAGTTATAATGGACAAGAAACGCACACAGAATACACAATTAACAAGTTCCGGATTATCAATAATCACTCACTTTGGAGAAAGATATGATGAGCCACCCTATAATATTAGGAATTGAAGCAATCATCAGCGACTGCAATTCAACATAACATCGCAGCATTCAGTAGTAAGTATTTGAAACAAATAATAATTTTACATCTCAGCAACAGATATTAAATTGAATTATTTAGTTAAAATTATATACCCCTTTTCGGCCAATGTACTCTGATATCTGACCACTTGCTATTGCACCAACCATAGCACCCACATTCGCTAAAGAGCCAAATATAGAGAACTGTGTACAGTAAAATCAAATTGATTAAACAATAAATAATAATAATTATTTAATAAATTGAAATGTCTCGTTTTCAGTTTTCATACCTCTGAAATTGTAAGTTTAAGATCACTGATAATTTCAGCTTGCGTAGGTGAAGAGTAGCCACACTGCAATAAAAATCAGAACAAATTGAATAAACAAATTGCTTAAACGAGCTTAATTTAGTTAACTTAAAACTGGTGCGATGAATTTAATACAGTGAATCCGAATTGGATGGGGCCCAGGGCGACGATTAGGACGCAAAAGACGACGGAGATGGAGCCATCACGGAGGAACTGAGCCGATGACGACATGATACTCGACTGCCTGGAGCCCATTTTGTACCAACTCCCCGTGTGGAGAAACGGCTTGCGGAGGTTACTCGCTTCTTCATTGTCGTCTCTAAAACTCATTGCCCCACGTTACTTTACGATCAACGGAGACGGTTTTGGTGTTTGGATTGGAAATAATTAAGTTGATAATTGGTTTTGAGTTTATAGGGTGTTTGATGGAATGCTTGAATGAAATTGATTGTACTTCGGTGGGGGCTTATTACAGGATTTTTTTCGTTCTCTGTTCTAAAAATGGAACAATCAGTTGAAGTTGGCAGGAGTGACACGTTTGAGGACGTGGCAGGATTTGGAAATTGGAAATTGGCAAGACTGTCGGAGCCTTTATCCACATGTTTTGTGTTTTAAAGAGTGGGAAAAGGGTTAATTATTAAGAGAAATATTAACGAGTGTTATAAGTGTATTCCTTAAAAATTTATTTTACCGAAATTTTGATAGGAAGAAAGGAAAAAATAATTAATATTTTCATTTTTTTTTAAATGATGTCAAAATTTTACTAAAATAAATTATTAAGGAGTATCCTAAAAACACTCATGATCAATTAATAATTACAATTTAATATTACAGCTTCTAGAATGATAAGATGTTACAACCATATTGTAGATGGACTAGATCCCAAATAGAGATATTTTAGTTATGTAGTGGTTTTACTATCTACATTGCTTTTTCTCACATTGAGTTGGATTTTTCTTTTTATTTTTTCCTTCAATTAATTACGTTATTTAGTATGAAATTTTGTGAGTTTATAAATTAACATATATATATAATATGTTAGCATTTAAATATTATTTTAAAAACATAGTCAATGTTAATTTATATTCTCATAAAATTAAATTGTATGAACATGAGATTATTTTTATACGTTATCTTATATTTTAATTTCTATCCCTGAGATCACAATGACACATTAATATTATGAAGTTTGTATATTCGTTAAATTAAAATAATATAATATAAATGATATACAATCTATTAATTTTTTCCTTTATCACAACTAATCCACATTCTGATAAATATGTTTAACAATTAAATACAACCATTTCTTCATAAATTACCTATAGTTACATAACAATCAAACGTTTTCTCATTTTTAGGAGAAATATCAAACTGATAATTGCATGATTTGTATGATTAATGATGGTTTTATTGGTTGAGTTTTGTTATTATGATAGTTTTATATGTTTTATTAAATTACGAAACACTTAGTATGATGAAAAAAGTCGAAAATCGAAGTTAATTTGAGTAAAAAAACTGATTTTCCAAGAAGTGGACACCGATTTTTTATGCCCGCTGAGGAGAGATTCTTTGGTTCAACAGTGGTATGGGTGACGTGGTATCACGAGCGAATTAAAAAATGACATGTAGAGTTTCTTCACCTATTTTTTAGTTATTTTTTAATTTTTTAGCACGCGTGGCAGTTGATGATTGGCTTGTTGCATGGATGACGTGGTACCACTATTGCATAGAAGATTTTCTCCCCGCTGAGGCCCTGGCATCCGCTCGCGGCTCGCCCACCCATTCCCTAACTCCCGCCAAGGCTATGGGTGCCCAGACGCCGAAAATCGACACTCGCTTGCAAATCTTTTCAGATTTCATGATATTCTCGGAAAAATCAATTTTGTTTCACAAATTAACTTATATTTTCAGCCTCTTTCGTAATACTAATGGTTTCCTAATCAATGATAGATGATCGTGTTTTTGATGAATTTATGATAAATTATCATTGAAATAACAAAATTGTAAAATAATTTGGTTTTAAATGTGTGTTAAGGACTTAAATTCTCGAATTCAACTTCCGAGGACAATTCGGTGTAAAATTTTTATTTTTGATCAATAAGAAAATTAACAAAATTAAATTAATTTAAAAAAAAAAAAAAAAATTAATGGATGGATGGATTTTATAAATTTCTCGTCTTTCTAATGTCTTCTGGTGATGTCATTGCTTATGTCTATCTATTTGTCTTATTTGTATTGATCGCTAATGAGGGATCAATGCCCAATGGAGTGCCTTTTTTAAGTTTTAAAAAGCTGTTTATTAAACAGTGTTTAATTGAATTTCCTTAAATTATGTTAATCGAGTAAGAGCCGTGGATTTAGATCCAACGGTAAGTGACTAATATGTGATACGGTATCGTTTCTAGTTGGTAGCCACTTCCCTTCTAATCGATCGAACCAGACAGCAGTTCTTCAGCAAAATCCTTTCCTTGCCTTCCGCCATCTTCTCGCACAAGTCACAACTGCAGCAACCATCCTCTCACAAATGAAGAAGCCGCCTCAGATCACTAATATTTCACAAAGCCCCTCAATGTCCTCCAAAATCCCATTCCGATCGAGTAAAATCCGAAAACTCACCAGCAACACCCCGATCAATACCATCACCAAAATTGCCATCAACGCCGCCACGGACTCCGATCATTCACCAAAAACTCTAAAACCATTAACATTCAAAGGCGAAATCGACGTCGCTTTACAGCATTTACGAAACAAAGATCCTCTATTGGCAACCCTAATAGACGCACACCGCCCACCAGAACTCGAATCCTCTCGATCGTCGTTCCTCTCTCTTTCAAAAAGCATCCTTTATCAGCAACTCGCTACCAAAGCCGCGAAATCAATCTACACTCGCTTCGTCTCTCTCTTCAACGGCGAGGAAAACGTCATCCCCGACGCCGTTTTGGCGCTCTCAGCACAACAACTTCGTGAAATCGGAGTCTCCTATCGAAAAGCCAGCTACCTACACGACTTGGCGGACAAATTCGTAAATGGGGTTTTGTCAAATGAGTCGATTCTTGAAATGGACGATGAGACGATGTTAAAAATGTTGACGAGCGTGAAGGGAATTGGTGCGTGGTCTGTGCACATGTTTATGATATTTTCACTGCAGAAACCGGATGTGTTACCGGTGGGTGATTTAGGAGTGAGGAAAGGCGTGAAGGTTTTGTATGGGTTGAAGGAATTGCCGGGAGCTTTGAAAATGGAGGAGGTTTGTGAGAAGTGGAGGCCTTACAGGTCTGTTGGGTCTTGGTATATGTGGCGATTAATGGAAGCTAAAGGGGTTCTGCCAAATGTGGCTTCGGCTGTAGCAGTAACTGATATTGTAGAAGCTCCATAAGTTGTTCAATGGGAGGATAAGATTGCAATTTGCAAAGCTCGATCACTATGTATTTGCTTCTTTTTAGTTTGCGGCTGATGTTGTTGCCAGTGTTTCAGCTTCCTATCTTAAATTAAATGCAAATATTGCACTACTCTTTGCAACTGATAACAAAAATTTAACTGTTAATAATTCTTTTGTGTGCGACATAATCTGTTATATAAATCATGTTTTTGATATTATTATCCGCGAATTTTTTCCTCGAAATGTTGGAAACCCACGTCCAAACCATACGACTAGAGCCCTATATTCTTACAAAATATATATTTCAACCTTTTACAGATTTATTACCCGAAACCATATTTAAAAAAGTCCATATGAATCAATTAGTCAAGTCCAATCATTTGACAAGGCTTATGAGTTGGAAGCCCATCAAATTTTGAAAGTGTGTGCGTTGAGGAAACTGAGAGATGAGTCTATCCTTAATTTGAATTTGGACCACGCAAAGCCCCTTAACATGGAGGGTTATTTAAAACATTTTGGAGTGAACTAAATACACCCAGTAACCAAATCCAACAAGTTGGGCTGTAAGCCCACTGACCTTTTCCTTTTTCTTATAAATTTTCACCTCTTTCAAATATCATATTACGAATACGATTAAATTTTGTTGAAATGACAAGAATATTGAACAAATTAGCTTGCGAAATATGTAACTTGGAGCTTCAAGGTTACTATTAATAGCATATTTTATATCGAGCAAGTGAATTCTTTTAAATGTTTTTTGTACCATTAATCAGTTTATGGATGAGTGCTCTAGGAATCAAACAAAACTTGGATTTTCCAATAGGCAATGACAGTCGATCATTAGATAGCCAGCCAACTTGATGCAGATAATAAAGCAAGAATTATATTTTCAAGATTCGTGAAATGATAAAATCAAAAATCTTTAATAACCACCTGCCGCAATATTGTAAACAAAAGGACAAAAACAAGCATATCATTTTAGCCCGATAAGATGTGGTTTGGCTAAGCATTTATCTTTAATTCATAATAATAATCTTATGCCCTTCAATGGCTTTTCTTTAATCTTATCACTTGATAGTTGATACAAACTTAATTAAGAAATATATCTACATTTATGGAAAGATATAATTTTAAACTGGTCCAGTTACCACGAGGCCGAATGATAGCCTGTCGCTAGTCTTTTGATGATACATACATATATCATGGCTGGACTGAGGACCCCAAATGTTTTAATTGTGCATATGGGGTGCCATATTTTGGTTACTTAAAAGAAAATATTAACAGTATTAGGCTAACACTTTTTTTTTTTTTAATAAATTAGAAATCCTGCCGTCAAATCATCATATATGAGTTTAAATGGAGTAAATAAAACTCTTAACTGTCTCAGGTTCTCACAAGAAATACACCTCTAGAGTCGAACCCAAGATTTAACAACCAAATCTTAAACTATTTCCAACCGTCATTGGGAAATATTATAAAAACACATAACATCAAGAGTCGATATTTTCTAAAAAGTCACCACCATTGAGTCAAAAGAAATAATCAAATGAGAAAACAAAATAAAGCAGCTACAGATTGTTTAAGATTTTGAAGCTTAATTTGTGAATGAAAATCGAATATCTATCTCACGCACCAAAAAAAAAAAAAAAGAAAGAAAAAAGAAAAGTAGAATGAATGGGCCATTAATATTCTCTGTAATGTTGCTTTAAAGTGAAATAATAGAATCAAAAATTGAGATAAACGAGTTGCTTAGGTCTCGCAGAATTAGATCAAATGAAATTGTAGTGCTCCTAATCTTTTCGGGTTTATTGCTGAGTTGACTGGTCCCTTGGCCATTTCTTTTTCTGTCTTAACACGCGTGGAGTTGGAAGCATGAATCTTATCAGCATCATTGGTATGTGATTCGTTTATATTTTACTTTTAGTAATATCATCATCGTTATGACTATTAAGATTTGGTTTTTCACATTGAAATTGAGTCACAAGGACAAAAGAAAATTGTAAATAATAAAAAGAAACAAGTTTATTTTATTTTATTTTACTTTATATTTGCTCATCATAATATTATTTCCAAAATAAATTACTCTAATCCTAAATGGACGATTTTTTCTTTCTTTTTTTTTTTTTAAAAAAAAAAAAAAAAAAAAGACTAAACTAATTGAAATCCTAGGTTGACGCTGAAAATCAAACTATTGATTAAGTCTCACATTAACACTTTGAATTTATAAATGTGGGAAACGGTAAGAAAATAAATTGAGACAATGAGTTTACTTAGTTCCGCATTTGATCTATATCTACATGAGAGGGGTTGGGTGTACAAACAAAATCCCACATTGGCTAGAAGTGGGGAGGATCATGAGTTTATAAATATGGACAATATATTCATTGGTATGAGGTCTTTTGGGTATAGCCCAAAAACAAATATATTAGGATTTAGTTCCAAAGTTGAAAATATCATAAATATCTTTAAAAGTAACATTCTTGCGATATGATAAAACATGTCCAAAAAATCTTCCTTGAGTATATGCGCTCGTGATTTCTGAGCCCTATAATTTCAAAGTAATTAATATTTTTAAAAGTGTTACCAACACTTAATTAATAGCTATTGCATTTGCACATCAATCCATTTCCAGGTAGAGCTGACAGTCTCAATGGGCAGAAGCAGCGAGAGCTATTGGCTAATTAGTGGATGCTTGAATCATAATTAAGCATGCAAGAAAACGAAATCGGCGGGATGCTTAAATCTTAATGAACCATGCACTTGTGAACAAATAACATGTATAATTAATTATTAACACACGAATTACAGATTAAAGTCGGCAAGTCTTATCATCTCTATATCAAGGATAGTTACAACGAACCCCATTTGCATCCAAATTCAAATGTCAAATCAAGGGAATTATTTATGCGTGGATTTAGATTTGTGATTTTGACTTCTTTTTTTTTTTTTTTTTGTGGCTAAATCTTCATCTTTTAACTTTGTTTGCCAACTGGCATTACATTACAGTCCAAAAAATAGGAAAATGACAAAAGAAGGTGACATGACATGACATGACGATCGAATAGACCCTAATTGATCTTACTTTTTAACTAAATCATTTATTCTTTCTTACTAAGCTCTAGCCTAATTACTGCCTTTTTCTTTTGGGACCATCCAGAGGACGTACCTGCTCCCTCTCAAATCTTGAGTAATTTGAGATTTTATCTATAGATTTAAATTTGAGTCTAATGATTTGATGATTAGATTTTTAATATTAAAAAAAATAAATAGCTTCTATTCTTCATTTTCTTTCCATTTCTATCTATCTCTTTAAAAAATAAAAAAATATTCTATCAGTTTATGCTTTTAGATTTCAGTGAAAAAGAGAGAGGTAAGCTCAATTTAAAGATGCTCTTATTTGCGAATGATATAGTTATATCATGTGGCCAAATCTCTTACAGTAGTGCAATTCGATCAAGATCTGAAGTTGATATAATTGTTGAGTGACAGCTGGTTCAGTTAATTAGTATAATTTATTTTTTAAAATCTTGTAAGAGGGGATATGAGATTTTATTGTGTCTGGTTACAAAATTAGGGATGACGATAGAGATTAAAGGGGAGGAGAATAAAATCTCTATATTCGTTTCTGATAATTTTTAAATGTCATCGTCTCTTTTTCATCTCATCGTAATTATTTTAGGAGAGGTGAATATTCTCAAATAATAAAAAAGATCCCTAAAAGTAGACCCGGCCAAGGTTCCGGTTCGGAACCGGAACCGAACCGGTTGGAACCGAAAGGTTCCGATTCAGGTTTCGGAACCGAACCGGAACCTGACCGGTTCGGTCAGGGTTCCGAACCGGTTGGAACCGGAAGTAAAAAAAAAAAAAAAAGTTATTTTCTTGGAACCGTAAGGTTCCACAAGTAAATCTCAATTTTTTTAATTAATAATAATGACTTAATGAGGTTTAAAATTGCAATAGTAAAACATGAATGTCCACATCTTTTTATAACCAACTCTTGGTTATTGACTTCTTTATATAAGCGATGTGGGACACAATAGCCAAGTAACAAATATCCCACATCGCTTATATAAAGAAAGCACTTCAAGAGTTGGCTATAAAAAGGATTATATGTTAAAAGAATTTTATAAAAAAAAGATTCTATAAAAATAATGTGATAGTATGAAAAAACATTACGATTATAGAATTTTTTTTATTTTTTAAAATTTATTATTTAAAAAAAAAAAAAAAAAAAAAAACAACGGAAGGGGAACCGTTAACCGAACCGGAACCGACCGGTTCGGTTCCGGTTCGGTTTACGGTTCCGGTTCCACTTAAGTGTGGAACCGTGAACCGGCCGGTTCGGTTCGGTTCCGAACCGGAACCGAACCGGCGGCCAGGTCTACCTAAAAGCTCCCCAACCCCGAATAATAAATATTTTTTAAAAATAAATTTAAGTCATTGAAAAATATATTAATTAAGCTATTATTTTATCTAGAAATCAACATATATATTCAAAAAATTGATAATATATATTACACAAATCACAATTTATATATAAAATTGAAATTCGTATTTTCTGTCTTTTTATTTAGTGTGTAGCTTAATAAAATAATGATTTTCTTGTTAAAATTAATTATATATATATATATATATAATTATTTCATTTAAATCATTATACTATTTATAATTATATATTTTTATAAATATTAAGATATTTTTTTTATATCTATATAAAATTGTAAATAGAAAATTGAATATATTTCATCTTTCCCTTTTTCGGAATAAGAAATGTGTATTAAATATTTTCCATCATCAACATTAATTTTTTCAATTTTTCATAATGATCCCTCCTTAATTGAGGAGGGTCCCAAGGACCCCATCCCCTGAATTTGTGTCATCCCTATAAAAAATACAAAAAATTGAATTTGAATTTATTATTATTATTAATAAGGAAAAGTCAATAAACACACGTTGCATAGGACTCTCTACATTATATTATTATATAGAAAAATGATAAACTTTTTTTTTTAACCGTTAGAAACCCCCGCCGTCAAACCACCTCTTCTAAGCTTAAGCGGAACAGGTAAAAGTAAACTCTCATCTGTCTCAAACTCTTATAAGAAATGTATTCCATAAATTCGAACTAAAGACCTCAATATCAGATAATGAATCATACACCATTAAGTCACGTCCCTTGGAGGAAAAAATTGTTAAAACTTACGTATTCTTTTCCCAACTTTCATATCAACTCTCTCATTTGTAGCTATAGTGGGTCACTGTAGCTATAATGAGAGAGTTGAGATGAAATTCAGAAAAAAAAAATGTATATGTATATCATTATCCTATTATATATTATTTTTGTTGACATCAGATTTTCGCTCAAAAACAATCTAAAAATTCACTATTCTTCGGTTCAACTTTGATTTTCTTGATTTTAAGTTTTATATGTTTCTGCTATATGTGTTGTCTTTTGAAGCGAAGAATTGAAGCAATGCTAAAGAATTAGGGAAATTGAAAAAAAATAATTAAAAATTTAGGGGTGATTGAGAAATAATCCTAATCAAATATTTTATTGCAAAAAAACCAACAATTTATGCGGTTAGTTGTAATATATGTAACTAGTTGCGCGTCAGACGTAACTGATTGCTTTAATTAATTTATTATTTTATTTTGTTTAAAAAAATAAACTATTGTCTAACTGGTTGCGCCTGTGCGCACAACTAGTTGGGCAAATTATGCAAGGCGCAACCAGTTTCGCCAAATTAAATGTTTACTTTTTTCTTTCAATTTTCCGTTCCCAACTTATTATAAATCTTTATGTCACTAAAATTTCTTTCATATATTTTCCATTATCATTATCTCCATCATGTAAAATTCAAAAACAATTCCTTTTAATCCTTTCTCAAAATTTTTTAAAATGGCAGAGATATATCATTTTCACATATAGTAATTGGGTGAATTCTCAAAACGGTGACAATGAGTATTTGGGAGAAGGAATTATATTTTAAGGAGTTATACAATTTCCTATATGTTTAACTTATACGATTTACACAAATGACGATTTTTGAAATTCATATTATATCAGTTGTAATCATTTTGAGATAGAAAAAGAAGGAATTATATTTGAAGATGTGATTTATGGGACCGTAGTGATTTGAGAATTCATGGAAAATAAAATGTGAAATTTCGTAAAGAATGAAAAATAAGAAGTAATAAGAGTTTCAGACTATCAAGAAGGATGAATTTAGATGCATAAATGAACCACCTCACATTCATTTTTATAAAATGAAAAAAAAAAGAAGAAATTATTGCCCAACTGATTAGGCACAACTGGTTGCGCAACGTACAACCAGTTGGGTTTTTTTTTCAAGTTTAAATAAAAGTATTAATTGAAACAACCAATTGTATCTGATACGGAACTAATTACACATATTACAATTGACCATAGAATTTATTGGTTACTTTTACAATAAAGTATTTGACTCTAGTGATTTCATAATCACCCCTAAAATCTTGGTTATTTTTATCAATTTCCCAAATAAATAGGTATACAGTATTACATAATTAACTATTATCTATAATAATTAACTATTATCTTCGACCCAGAAACAATTGGCTGGGCTGTTGCCACGTATTCTCAATAAATGCTTATGCATTAATTAATTAACAACACACGGCTTGTCTGATTAGTATAATCATTGATCTTTATTCCTTTAGTTTAATGTTTTCTCTTACTCGGAAATTGTTCCCCTAATTTAATACCAAAATAAAGATGGTGCCCCTAATCTTAAATAATAATAATATTATTATTAAATAAATAAATAAAATAATGCAGAAAGATCAACCGACTTTGCAAAGATTTTTCTTGTATTAAACCCTAACCATCGATGCCCCAGTTAAAATAATAAACACAAGCAGCTATATAGTGCATACGGGACCGTTTTGTTTCCCTAATACTAATAGGCTAATAGCGATACAAAAAAACAAGCATAGGTCAGAATCTCAGAAGAGAGCGAGATAAAAGGTACATTATGTATGTAAGAGGGAAAAAACTTATATGGGAAGGTATTTAAAGGGTCATTTAATCAATATATGATATATTTTTTAAGTTATTTATTTATTTATTATTTTATTTTATTTTTTTTATCTATTTTGATTGGTCATTTTCAAATAAACTTATATGAACCATGTATTTATTAAATAGGCACATGGATGACGTGACGTGGTGTGTTTTTCCCACTCGTGATGAAGGGTTTCAATATATAATCGAGTATATTCAAAATAAATTCATATATTAAAAAATACCTAAGATTATAAATTAACTAATATTTAGTAACTTGTGAATTTTAAAAGTTGGTATATGTGTTTGGTGAATTTTATTGTTAAATTGATGTAAGAATACAAATGACTGCCACATACATATCGTGGAATTAAATTAAATTTACTTGCAAATATATAAATATAAATGATTTTTTTATTATTATTTTTGTGAATGTAATAAATAGTAAATAAAAATATATTGGTACTTACATTCGTTTTATTTAATCTTTTACTTTATTATCACAAAATAATCTATAATAAAAAACTAACCATAATTTTTACCAAATAACACCAACATTGTATAATAAAAATATAAAGTGTTGACGACTGTCTTTCGTTCCAATGACAATATGAGAAATTACCTCTCGAATAAACATTTCTCACCAGTGAAATTGGTTGGTTAGTTGAGAACCAAATCAAATTTAGCAAGCATACATGATAAACACAAAGTTTACGTGATTCGGCGGGGAGTGACTCATACATACGTCCACTGGAGAAAGGAGATATTTTATTATTGCTCGGGATAAAGACCGACCCGAACTATAAATGAGGAAATGAACTCTTTAAGAGATTACACACCTTAAGTCTTACACAAGCCCGTTTCAATTCTCTCAAATGGTCGGGTAACTGAACAACTTTTTCTCTTTATCTCTAATTCTTGAGTTATTACAAGTAGTGAAATGCGAAAATTGATAACCCTTGAATTTGAGATTTAAACCCCTTTATATAGGCTTCCAAATTCATTATTCCACTGCCCCTCACGCTATCTCATGTCATTTACCTATCACCGTAGCCATAACTCTCCCTAACCACTCTTAATCTGGCTAATCAGATCAACCTATTTCTCTGCAACTGCACCAGCTAATGACGGCCTACGGTGGCTCTGCTCTGCCACTACACCGGCCTTTGGCGACTATAATGGGCTACTTCCAATGAGAGCTGTTGCTTTTCCAAAATCATCATTATCCTTCTAAAAGCACACATTCCTGAAATTCCCTACAAGCAATAGCGATAAACCAAACTGTTAGAGTTGGTGCTCGGAGTGCCAATTCGGATCGTATTTATGTCCGATATATGAATACGAACAGTTCCATTTTCCATAATATTACTAATTTAATGGTAGCAACATTATCTTTTATACGCTTATTCGATCTAATTGCGATTAGATATCTGATTACGATTAGATCGAAACTGAATATGGTTAAGTGATACGTGTATATTAGACAAAGACCCTAGGATTTACAGTATAGTGCGCAGTTACAACGTAGTTTGTAATTTACATTGGGAAGCGTACTATTAGTTGTATATCCTTAAATAAAGTTTATGGTCAATATTTGCTAACACGGGTCGGTTAGTAAAATCTACTGAGACCAGTACATGTCGTATATCGTGACTTGATCCAATGGTTTATCCCAGTGAACCATGAGTCTCGAGAGACTCATATAGATATGTGATGTGATCTAGAATGAGCTCTGTTTGTTGGGCCAAGTTAACTTGAAGTTGTGACTGATTGCATGGCTTGGTCAAATTGGTGTATTTGGGCCATTTTGGTGGATTTGGAAGATTGCTTGGGTTCTAGAGTTTGGTCCATGCATGAGACATTATGTGAAGGCTTTATTATGTCTAAAGCAATATTGGAATGGGTCTAGGACGTGCATGGGCTGCCTTGATTGATTTTGGCTTTTATTTCCGAATGGTGCATTAGTAGTGGCGGGATTTACGCAGTCTTCGTATTTTGGATGTAACTTTCTTTTCCTATATCGGATTTTGGTGATTCAAGTTGCATTGGAAAGAGAACTCGTAACTCTACAACTCTGAAGTTTTCATCAAAGTCCAGTTCGAATTCCTTCATGGTCTAAATGAGGACGCAATGTATCCCTATAGTTTTTATATTTTATATTTTTTTAAGTTATGTGTTGTTTAAGTGTTGGGCTGAACATTAATTAAATTAAAAAGCCCATGGACGAAATTTTCAAGTATTTTATGTGTTATTGGGTTTATTTTATTAGGATTTTATTATATTTTGGTAGAATTAGGGTTAGCCACCTATTTAAATGGGCATTATTCATTGTAATGGATAATTAACCAACAATATATCTTTTTACAAAACAAATTGACTTTTGTCATCTTGAGGGAGTGGATTCTTCCTTGGTTTTACGGAACAAAAGCTTATCAACGTGTGGCAAGCGTTGTGGCGCTGTATCGCTGTTCAGGATTCTCCAAAGAAATAAAGAAAGGTTTTTAAGGGCAATGTTCCTTAAGGGTTGGACTTGATCTTGTAAGGATTTTGTTCTTACAAAATCAAGATTCGCGGTTCTTTGGGCTTAGAACACGTGGAGAGGTTTGCTTGGCTTTGTTCCAGACATGTTTCTATCATTTGGTATCAGAGCTCAGGGTTCCAAGGTCAAGATTTTCTCTATCTTTATCGTTTTATGAAATTTTAATATTCTTTTTTTTTCTCCTGTTTTTTTTTTTTCTCTTCTCATCTCAATTTTTTTCTTATTTCCTTTGTGTTTTTCATGTTTATGACCGATTCTTGGATGTTATTATAATGTTCTTTCATGGTAATAGCATATAGGATTCAGTTCTTAGAGATTTTGAGTCAATTAAAGTCGAATTTATCTGTAATTTTCGGATCAGTTCGGTCAGAATTTTTCAGCCGCGCACTGATTTTTAAATTGCTGTAACTTTTGATCTAGAAAGAGTTACGGGACCCATAATATATCAATTTATAAGTACTCAAGGAGAAGAATTCATTAGTCACTGGACGCACGCAGTCCGCTTAAGTTTTGAGTCTCAAAATCTCTTTCAAAGTTACGAATTCTATCCAGTTTCAGTTCAGTTTGTCTTCTTATTTACTTTTGGTTTTTTTTTAGTCAGTTTCTTTGTGTTTGTTTTCATATTTTCTTAGTGATTCTTTGAGTCTTTCCTCATTATTGGCGTCTTTCCAGTAAGGCTTGATTTATATAAATAATTTGATGGATAAAAGAGTATTTATCTTTCGCACGAGATGCTCTATCAATAATAAAGTGTGTAGTATGATTATTAATAGAGGGAATCACATAAATTTAGCTAGCACTACCCTTGTGGAAAAATTGGGATTACCATTGATACCTCTTGATAGACCTTATAAGTGGATGAGTGATTTTGGAGAGTTCGAGGTTGCTAAGCAGGTTGTGGTAAATTTTGCAATTGGGCAGTATGTTGACCAAGTAGTTTGTGACGTGGTTCCTATATGTTATACACATATTTTATTGGGTAAGCCTTGGTATAAATTCAATAAAGTAGTTTATGATATGGATAGGAATATGTACAAATTTAGGTATGGTGGAAAAATTATCAAGCTTGCTCCTTTAAGCCTACAAGAGGTATATGAGGACGAGTTGTACATGCGGAGGAGTGAAGAAGAGTGGGCTAAAAAGAAAAGTGCGATTGCTTTTGGAATGTTACTAGGAGAGCTTCCAGAGTTGATAAGAAAAAGACATTAGTAAAATGTGAAGTAGAGAAGGATATAAACGTAGCCTTGAGTAATGAAATGAAACATGTTGATGTTTCAATAAATAAGAGTGAGGTGGTTGATGGTGTTGATGATAGTGATGATATTGATGTGAGCGATAACATTAGTGATCATGATTTGGTTGTTCATGATTCCAATGAGGTGCTTGACGTTACTGTTAAGGGTGACTATCATATGGAGCAATCTGATGTTGGTTGTGAGGATATGAGTTATGGTGTGCAAAAAGTACATGTGGCTGAATATGTATAGTGTGGTCAGATCGTGGATGAGAGTGTTGATTGTTTGAGAAAGCGACATGGGCATGTTGAGTTTGTTTTAAATGAGATTTCAAATGTGAATCCATGTGGGAATCTCTTTACTGTTGCAAGTGGCGTTAAGAATGAGAGTAGCAATGGGGAGAGTGAGAGTGGAAAAGTATTGCCAAAAAGTCATTCATTCGCCTTATTGACTTTTGCTCACCTTAACCATTTTTTTCCATGTGATTTTCTTTTATTCCAAGATTCTCGTCCTATTGATCTTGTCATTTTTATCTATGACCCGAGTTCGGATTCGAGGTCAAATCCTTTTCAAGAGAGGGAGAATGATGTGATCCAGAATGAGCTCTGTTGTTGGGCCAAGTTAACTTGAAGTTGTGGCTGATTGCATGGCTTGGTCAAATTGGTGTATTTTTGGCCATTTTGGTGGATTTGGAAGATTCCTTGGGTTCTGGAGTTTGGTCCATGCATGAGACATTATGTGAAGGCTTTATTATGTCTAAAGCAATATTGGAATGGGTCTAGGACGTGCATGGGCTGCCTTGATTGATTTTGGGCTTTATTTCCGAATGGTGCATTAGTAGTGGCGGGATTTATGCAGTCTTCGTATTTTGGATGTAACTTTCTTTTCCGATGTCGGATTTTGGTGATTCAAGTTGCATTGGAAAGAGAACTCGTAGCTCTACAACTCTGAAGTTTTCATCAAAGTCCAGTTCGGATTACTTCATGGTCTAAATGAGGACGCAATGTATCCCTATAGTTTTTATATTTTAAATTTTTTAAGTTATGTGTTGTTTAAGTGTTGGGCTGAACATTAATTAAATTAAAAAGCCCATGGACGAAATTTTCAAGTATTTTATGTGTTATTGGGTTTATTTTATTAGGGTTTTATTATATTTTGGTAGAATTAGGGTTAGCCACTTATTTAAAGGGACATTATTAATTGTAATTGATAATTAACCAATAATATATCTTTTTACAAAATAAATTGACTTGTGTCATCTTGAGGGAGTGAATTCTTCCTTGGTTTTACGGAACAAAAGCTTATCAACGTGTGGCAAGCGTTGTGGCGCTGTATCGCTGTTCAGGACTCTCCAAAGAAATAAAGAAAGGTTTTTAATGGCAATGTTCCTTAAGGGTTGGACTTGATCTTGGAAGGATTTTGTTCTTACAAAATCAAGATTCGCGGTTTTTGGAGCTTAGAACACGTGGAGAGGTTTGCTTGGCTTTGTTCTATACAGGTTTCTATCAATATGTATGTGTTTATTTGATAAGACACTGAATAACTCACTGAAGGTTTCCTAATAGCTGATACACCAACGTCAATAGGAACCTTCTCGAGTTGAGCGAGCATAGTGGTCATTCGACTTGAGATACCACAGTGGGATATATGAGTTATCCTCCACACTTTGATGGCAGTCACGTCAACGATCTATTCATGATCAGACATCCGCCTGTTCGTTGGGTGTGGACTGATACTCCTGATATCCAGTGTGTATCAAGACATGATCTGTCAGTCCTGTGTACAGGGCATAGGCATCCAGCACGTGTTTACGATCTAGTAAATCCATGGTCGTGGTATAACGTCAGAAACCAGTTCCGAGTGTTATTTAGATATCGTAAATTGAAAGTCGATTGTATTATATCGAATGGATTTGACGTTCTGATCTATATCCCAGGTATAATACGGATGACCTGTGACAGATGGATTATACGTATGCTATGACCTCGACTTGCATAGTTTAGCGAGATTATATGTGGTCGTCATAATCTATGAGTGGGTGGATTATGGACACAAAATTGGATTTTGTGATGGATAGACCTAAACTTAGAGAGTCCCACAATATGAAGTGTATTCGTTGAGCACTTGGGCAACTCGATATGAATAATACAGATTATTCATAATACTTCACCGGATTAAATGAGTTAATTCGGATCGTTTAATCGGTTAAACGATAACACATGCAATTATGGAATTTTGTCCGCTAATAATTATTGTGTATTTGTATTTGATACATAATTCGATTATATACACATTAATTATTCGTCAAATGAGATTTTGACACATGCCATGAATATATGTATTTATTATTTAATGTAAATAAAATACATATATTTGTGTAAATTAATTGTTTAATTATTTAATAATTAAATAATTGACTTTTCCAACCTTATCCATTTGTCATTGATTGAATGTTACATGGTGAGATTTAATTGGTTACACATGGCATGGATTTAATTAGTCTTTGTGTGTCCAATTTTGATTGGATTTTATAAAGATTAATGCTTTTTAATTTGATTAAAAATTTGAAAAGGACAATAATGCCCTTAAAACCCCAAATATTCGGTCAATGCTTCTTTAAAAGAAAAAAATATTTTTTCTTCTTCTATTCATTCATCATCATCAACGTTCAAGCTTATCAAAATGGGTCTCAAACCTAGCTTTTTGATCCATGGAGAAAGTGAAGAAAAATCACAAGGATACTTAAAAAAGGCATGAGATTAAAAGGTAATCCATACTTTTCTTGAGTTGGAAATTAGATTTCTTGTTCTTGTGATGTTAGAATAGTTCTAGGGTTTTCTTCACTTGTTTAAATTGGGGCTTTTATGTTTGATGGATGGAATTGGAAGCCTTGAACATGTGAGAAGAGTAATTGGTTAATATTATTGTAATATTGGGCCAATTTGTTCAAATTGTTGTTGGACAATATTGTTGACATTCTAGAGTTTTTGATCCACTCTTAGATAGCCTATAATTATTCTAGAGTTGTTCATGTGTGCTAGGACTCATTTGGTGTTAGATTAATTTGATTAATCTTGATAAAATTTGTTTAAAATATGAAAATTTGCATTTTATTTTTCTGGATCAGATCTGGAATTTTTGGCAATTTTTTTTTTGTTGAATTTGATGTGTTATAATGTTTTGGATGTATTTTGGGAGTTGGCACAATTACCGGAAAGTGTTTCCGACTTGAAATAAGTGAAAACGGCCAAAAACGGCGTTACCGGGTGGATTTTGAGCCAACCGGGTGACGACTGTCCAAACAATGAATCTGTCACTGTTCGGGCAGCCCATGAACTTCCCCGAAACCATTGGAGCTGACCTGGGCAGTTCCCATAAGTTTCGGGTGGTCGATTCGGTCAAAAATGTATTTTAGGCCATTTTGCGGAAAAACGGTTTTCGTAAAAGTTTCTCGACGTTTCAACATTATTTATGTTAATATTTGATATTGACTAAATAGGTTTAGGTGAAATATAAATAAATTATTCATATTAGATATTGAATAATTTATTCGATAATTTGAAAAAGTTTTAAAATATGATTTCATCTGAACCGTGCTTTCGCCGCGCCCCATCGCCCAAAACCCCAACACAAACTCTATACCCAAGAGATGGGTGAATTGGGATACAGATAAAATATGCGGAATCAAAAATCTTTGTCGATTTTAAGCTCTTTTACCAATTAATGCATAAGGTCAATTTTATCTATTGTAATAAACAACATATATGCAAGTTTCTAATATATAAACATGTAATAAATAAAACTTACAATATGTAAAGAGATCAGGGATAGAGAAAACGACATCGAGATTTATAGTGGTTCGGTCAACAATGCCTACGTCCACTCCCTCAAGTCGCGCTTGAAGCTTTTCTCTAATAACGAGTTTCCGTGGCTCACTCGCAACCAAGAGTTTTACGCAAGGTGCTTTGCTAGAAGCCAACCATGTCTTGTAAATCGGTAAAAACGTAGTACTAGGTACGTACGTGTTCAGATAGTCCGACGACCGGATTTACTGCCAACATATCCGGGGATCTCATGGGTCGCTTCCCGAAGATTCACCGATGACGTATGACTCGCACTTTATTAATCTGGGATTAATTAGATGAAAGAGAAAATTAATCTGGGATTAATTACAGAGATATTTTATCTAGGATAAAATATTATTTAAAGAGAGAGAACGATTAATTTGGAATTAATCGATAAAATAATATATTCGATATATTATACGAAATTGGATTTCGACGCGGAATTGAAATTAGATTTTAATTCGGGCGAACGAGTTAATTTAGAATTAATTCGTTAGCGACATGAATAGTAATTTTGCTAGGCATAATTATTTAATTACGTCGCAACGAAAAATTCGTTAATTCGGAATTAGCGAACCCGATCCCGGGAGTGTTTGCGGGCGCACTCGCATTTCGAATTCAAGTGCGGCCCACAAGTCACATCAAGCGTCAAATCATTAGTCACTTTGATTGATGTGATGTCTAGTCACTTTGAATGATTGACAACATGTCACTTTTGATGTGAATAGTGATGGAGGTGGTTGTAGGCTTAAATGCCTTGACTTTTTGAAAGCAAAAATTGGTATTAGGTTTTGAAAATCTAATACACAAAACACTTAACATATTTTCTCTTTTCTCTCCTCCAACTCTCTCGGCCAATGGCCTTTTTCCTCTTCATTTTTCTGCTACTGCCGAGACTTGAAGAAGAAGCTTAGGGAATTTTGCTGCAAAATTTCCGAGGTTCTAGCACGCTTTAGGAGTCTTGCGAAGGTGATAGGGAAACCCACCCGTGGGCATGGAATGCACAACCAAGCTTGGAGCTTGAAATACCGAAAATGAAGCACAAAAACAGTGAAAGCCGAGAGCCTCTAGGAGTCCAAGCTTGAAGAATTTTTCTTGTTCCTCGCATCGCCAAATCCGATCAATCTAAGTATGATTCCGCCATTCTTCATTGTTGTATTCGCACATGTTTCTTGCTTGAAATTGATATTGGGACTAACCTAGAAACCCAACAGGTATAAGACCGATATGGAACCCGATTTGGTGTGTGCCGGTTCCAGTAAGCATGCAATCCTCATGTCCACAGGTATAGAGACCGGTATGGGATCGATAAGGTTCATGCCGGTTCCAGTGAGCATGTAAAACAGGGCATCTCACTGGTATGTAAACCGATAAGGGACTGATATGCCGACCTCTGTACCAAAAATGCAAATATGAAGGTTTTAAAGTATTTTGTACATGAACCTAATGCATCTAAGTGAATGTGCATGTTTCCTATGAGTTTAGACACTTGAATAATCAAATCACATTACAATTAGAGCCCTAAGCTAAGACATCACATAATTTCTTCAATGTGTGCAAGTCTTCACATTCGTCACTCTTCACCACCGTTATGCTTCGACATCTTTTTGTGTTGTCTCGCTTTTGCGCGTCGAAGACTTCACTCTCGTTGCATCATCAAAATCCATTATGCGATTGTGTCACTAACAATATCCTCATTTTTGATGATGGAAACCTTTAAAACTTGTGAGCTTCTGAGAGTCCAAATGTTGACGATTTTGCTCCCCTTCAATATTAACCCCCCCTCAATGTGTGTTTATCTTCAAAATAGTTTTATAAGACTTAGACAAACATATTAGTACATCTACTCCCCCTTAATTCAAGGGTGAGGGTAAAACAAGTTTTAATCTCATTTCTAATGATTTCTCCCCCTTTGACATTATTAAAAAGTGGAGAAGCAAATTTAAGGTCTAAATGAGATACCAATTAATATGTGCAATAAATGATGATACCAAAATTTAAAAGTATGCACATTTTGGCATTTCCCCCTTTTTGCCATATGATGTAGAAATCGTGCATAAATTATTTCTCAAATTTTATATCAATGATTACCAATTGAATAATGACCAATGCATTTTTAATGATTTCTTCCTATAATTATGATACCAATTAAAAAACAATCAAATATTATGTTTTTCATTATACCGATGGGAAATTATGTTGATGTACATACATTTCATGATATCAACCTAAAATATATTAAATGGCAAAAGCATTTTCAATGCAAATCAATCAAGTATTCACATATATGTTATTTAACTCAATAAATTTAATGTGATACTTATTGATACAAATGGGGTTTAAATGTATGATTAAGGCATTTAATGATATCAAATGAACAATTGATACCAATAGAAGTTTGAATACATTGTCTAATCACTTGTATGCTTCAAAATATATTTATACCAATTTGAAATAAGCATACACACATAATTTAGAGGAAACGATACCAATGTTTCCGTGAGTACGGAGTTTACCTGTTACTGTTGTCATTCCTCATCTTTTTGAGCCTTTGGAATCAATTTGCAATTCTCTTTAAGATCCTTCCCAAAGCTCATTCTACAAAATTATCAAGTGCGTTTTGGTACCCCGCCTTTCTTGGGTCAATGGGGGTTAATTTTGATTCTTGAGGAATCCATACATTTTTAATCATATTCATGTTCATGCACTCAAATATTTTGTCATTTTTTATTACATGCATTACATGTGACATTTTCGTTTTTAGCAATATTAGCATAGGAGTCAGATGCCTTAATAAAATAATTCTTCAATTTTTTTTTAATATAAGGCCTATATCTTAATCATTCTCTTCTAAATGCACATTTTTTGGATCCAATTAGCATATTAAAAATTCTCTGTCCCAATGTGAATTTACTAACTATGTTTTTTAAATCTAAAACTTTTTCATTTAATAAAATATTTTCATTCAAAATAGATTCACATTCACATGTTTTTGAACTAGATGACATATTAGATATGACATTTTCAAGTTCCAAGTTTTTTATTTCTTTAACATGCATTTTCATCATTTAAGCATGCAATTTCTCTTTCATGTTTGGCCTTTAACCATATAATTTCATCACCTAAAACATGAAATTTATCCATAGAAGAAACTAATTTTCTAAACTTAAGAATATTAAAGATTATCTCTTAATCTTCAACTTTCCTTAAGTTTTTTCTTGATTTTTCTTTACTATCTTCCCTGTTTCATTAAACAAATTTGAGAGCTATTTTGGAGGGTGATATTCGGCCAAGCTAAGCCAAGTGAAGGAGAAAACAAAATTTTCTAACCTAAAAACCATGCTTGACCGACTTAGAGGGGCATTTTTGTCATTTTGGATTGATTAATCTAATTAATATATAATAAGCTTTAATTTGACAAATCAAATTTGCACACTTAAAACTTAATAAAATCATGCCACTTGTAACAAATAATAATTAAATATTTTTCATAACAATTATGAAAAAGTATATCATTTAATTATTCAAATATTTAACTTTTAAATATCTAAATAATTAATTAATTTAATTATTATTATATATGTATTTTTCATTACAATAAATAACAAATACATATATTAATGACATGTGTCAAAGTCTCATTTTAAAATTAATTAATATGTATCAAATATAAATACACATTAATTATTAATTGACCAAAATCCCCTAAAGCATGTGTTTTCGTTTAACCGTTTAAACGATTCGAATTAACTTATTTAATCTGATGAAGTATTATGAATAATTTGTATTATGCATAATGCATTGCCCAAGTGCTCAACGAGTACACTTCATATTGTGAGACTCTCTAAGTTTAGGTTTATCAGTCACGAAATCCAATTTCGTGTCCATAATTCACCCACTCATGAATTATGACGACCACAAATAACCTCGCTAAACTATGCAAGTCGAGGTCATCGCATACGTATAATCCCTCTGTCACAGACTATTCATATTATACCTTGGATATATATATGAATGTCAAATCCTTATGGTATAATATAGTCGACTTTCAAATTTACGATCTCTAAATAACACTCAGAACTTGCTTCTGAAGTTATACCACAACCATGGATCTATTAGATCGCAAACACGTGTAGGATACATATGTCATATACACATCACTGACATATTATATCTTGATACGCACTGGATATAATGAGCATCAGTCCACACCCAACAAACAGGCGGAGGTCTGATCTAAATAGATCAGTGACGTGACTGCCATCAAAGTGTGGAGGATAACTCATATATCCGATGTGGTATCTCAAGTCGAATGACCACTATGCTCGCTCAACTCGAGAAGATTCCTATTGACGTTGGTGTACCATTCATTAGGAAATCTTCAGTGAGTCGTTCAATATTTATCAAATAAACACCTACATGTCTATACGAGTCTCCCGAGACTCATGATTCATTAGGATAAATCATCAGACCAAGTCACGATATACGACATGTACTGGTCTCAGTGGATTTTACTAACCGACCCGTGTTAGTAAATCTTGACTAGGAACTTTATTTAAGGATATACAACTTATAGTGATGCTTCGCAATGTCAATTACAAACTACGTTGTAACTGCGCACTACATTGTAAATCCTAGGGTTTTTGTCTAATATACACGTATCACTTCAGATTTAGTTTCAATCTAATCATAATTAGATTGAATATGTATATAAAAGACAAGAGGTGCTACCATTAAATAAGTAATATTATGGAAAAATACATTGTTCGTATTAATGAATCAGACATAAATACTATCCGGATTGGCACTTCGAGCACCAACCCTAACAATTTCTCCCACTTGCTCTAGTGCCAATCCACAGTATCATATGCATATCTAAATGTGTATCACATACTCATGACCCTTAATAGCTCATCTAGCACTCAAAAGGTAGGCAACAACAAGTAAGCTCGCTATAACATATTGATTTTGTCCAACAAACCCAATCGTTTCCCTTAACCATCATCATTCATATTTTGTAAAACCCAAGTTCTACATCAATATGACTCAGATGTGATATCAATATTTTGTTATAGCTATTAAGTTGTCTACGTATTTAGAGATCAAATCTAAAATACTATGAGACAACCGCAAGCACAACACTAATATCAAAACTTCTAATCTATAAGGTTACTCTGCAAATTCATAAGTCAATACTTCACAAGTTACAATCAATTCTACTGATTCGGTAGAATCAACGGTGACACTCCCACTGCATCTTTTCTGACTTTATATGACTTAGACCATCTAACGTCATAATTAGACTCAAAACTTATCTGACCATAATGGTTGCAGATTATATTCTCCATGAATTATAAACGTGTTCTTAATATCTCAAAGATAACAAAGAACATGTTTCAATACACATCCTATGGTCTTTAGCATATCAAAATAACACCTAATAAATACAATTAAATTGATATCTTTAATCGCACATAATATAGTATTCATTATGCCATCATTCTATGATGCATAAGACTGATTAGATATTCTAATCAATTTCTCTTTCGACTAAGGAATCATCATTTATGAAAGATAAATACTATATACAAGAGACACACTAACTGTCAAACAGTTATACTAACTGTCACACAAATAGTCTTGTTGTGTCCTTTATTAGATTATATCTAATGCACGAATAATGAGACTATCTCACAAATCTCTTAGTTTTATATCATATATGAAACTTTATATCAAATATATCAGAGACTACTCCCACTACATTCACAGAGAAACTAAAACTTAGGTAAACCTTTTACCTTATAAATATCTCATTATTACATTAATAATGATAATGTCGTTAGGATATATAATACTAGAAAGAAATTTGTACGCTCCCTCTGACCCTACTATCATATGTGTATTCTCTATGCTTTAATAAAATCAGACAATCTGACTATTATCAAAATTAGAAAACACAGATTTTCGAAAAGTTACAAAGTAAAGAAAACTATTCAAGACAATTTATAATTCATTAAACTACATACATCCAATGTATTAGTTTAATAAATCTGTGGTCCAATGACGATCATTGGTTAAATGAGATTTAATCACATCCTGAATACAATATTCATTAAATGGATAGGGATATATGGTGTAATCTTGTATCATACCAACCTTTACCATACAGAATAAGCATCTAATACTTATATGATAAAATCTCATAAAGCACTGTTCTAAGTTATTTAGTTAACCGAATATTTTTCTTAATGTTTATCTCTTCGACAATTATTTATAAAGAACAAATAAATATCTAATAGTCGCAAGTTCTTATATCAAATATAAAAAATAATCATTAAACATTATTTTAAATAACTAGACGGAAGATCTGGTATCTAATACCTACAGTTGTCGTATTGTGAGAATCAATATTCTCTATACACAACTATACACATCTCATTTCTTAAGCTCTATAATTTGCCTTCAATTATTCACAACAATTGTAAATAATTTATTAGCAAACTGTGTCAAACACATGATTTCTAAAAGTCACTAAAGCCAAGAAACGTCATTATAAGATAAACAAACACGTACATAATGGAGTTTTCTAAATATCAGTCAAGAATCTCGAGACATAAACTAATTCACGTCAATTCTTATCGCACAAGAAACTATTCTCTCTAGACAATTATATTCTAAAACAGATATCTATTTAGATTAGTTATCGTGACTTAGCAACCAAGTCACTAACCATCTTGTTTTTCAACAAAATCAGAACAACAGTTCCCGATAGTTTGGACTAATCAAAAAATATTCAAGTCTACTAACATTCTAGAACCTATTCTAGGAATTCGCAACCATAAGTGAAGTCAGAAAACATATTCAAATAATATGCATGCAGTGGATTAGAAGTATAATTCTATTAACAATATAGAATAAAGGAAAACAAAAGTAGCAATTTCCATAAAATTACACACTGCGTTAGTTATGGATTTTTAGCCCAGCAGTGTCCCCCACTCCTTTACTTAATACCGTAATCTCCAACGAAAAACAGGAATTCAATAATTAAATCGAACCCCATAGTGAGAAAAGGACCTCATGAATATATTTCGACTCACAGCTTTGACACGATCTCGCCTACGTATATTCATTAGGTAGACAACTCATTGTCAATCACACTCACTGTGACTCCTGATTTTGGTCCTGACCGTTTCTCGTTATGACAGCTTTGACACGTTCACAAGGAGGCGTATCAAGGCTTCACTTGCCAATGAAAAACTCATGCTACCGATGTAGTCCTGACAACTTTGGCATGTTCAGGATTTCCACTTTCACTTGAATTTGTCTAGTATCAAATATACATCCGGCAATGATAAAATTCTATCAACTACACCCTCACTACTTTGACACTTTCTCGGATGCAGCCATAGAAAGATACCCATAAACCGTATTGATAAGACGGACCAAGAAACATGCATTCAATACATGTCACTTTATTGCCTTATTTAGCAGGGATATTCCTCAAGAAAGCATTGCTCTACATCAAATGTAGAATTTAATCTAGATCAACTTCTAAACAGTTCAATTATACCTTAGAAAACATAACTTAACTTAACCATTAAATTTATGTTACGTTTCCCGTTAGCGTAGAACCAAAAAGTCAAGAAATATCTAAATTACATGCATGTGCAAACATCAAAATTGGATTATATATCATATATCAAGCATGACAAATATAAAGGATAAAGGATCATACCTGCTATGATATAATTTTTGTGGGGGTTTTGGCACGGGCGTAGCGGAAGCTCGCGGTTCGGGTGAAATTGTAATTTTAAAACTTTTAAAATTACCGAATGAATTATTCAATATCCAATGTGAATAATTCATTCATATTTCACCTATTATTCGATATCAAATAGCGTTAAGAAACATCGCGAAACTTTTACGAAAATATTTTTCCGCAAAATGGCATAAAATACGTTTTTGACCGAACCGATTATCCAATGCACATGGGGCTGCCCAGGTCAGCCCCAACAGTACTAGGGCAGTTCATGGGCTGCCCGAACAGTGACCAATTCACTGTTTGGGCAGACGTCACCTGGTTGGCTCAAAAGTCACCCGGTAACCCCGTTTTTCGCCGTTTTCGCATATTTCAACTCTGAAACAGTTTCCGAAAATTGTTACAACACCAAAACACATCCAATACATTTATATGACATAATTTTCACCACCATAAAAAATAGTTTTCCAGATCTGATCCAGAAGGCAGAAATATCAATTTTTCATGCTTTAATCCAACTTTCTCCACATTAATCACATTAATCACAACACCAATCCAAACCACCACTAATGAAGCACCCAAGAATAATTCTAAGCATTAAAAGAGTGGTCATAACACTCTAGAATGGAAACATATCATCAAATGATCAAATTGAACTGATATTACAATAATATCATTCAATTCAACTTCACACATGCAATAAGCCTCCAAATTCATCCTCTAAATCAAAAAGCCCTAATTTCTAAGAAGTAAAGAACCCTAGATCTATTCTAGAAACTCAAGAATAAGAAACTAATTTTCTAAACTTAAGAATATTAAAGATTACCTCTTAATCTTCAACTTTCCTTAAGCTTTTTCTTGATTTTTCTTCACTTTCTTCCTTGTTTCATTAAACAAATTTGAGAGCTATTTTGGAGGGTGATATTCATCCAAGCTAAGCCAAGTGAAGGAGAAAATAAAATTTTCTAACCTAAAAACCATGCTTGACCAACTTAGAGGGCCATTTTTGTCCTTTTGGATTGATTAATCTAATTAATATATAATAAGCTTTAATTTGAAAAATCAAATTTGTACATTTAAAACTTAATAAAATCATGCCACTTGTAACCAATAATAATTAAACATTTTTCATAACAATTATGAAAAAATATATCATTTAATTATTCAAATATTTAACTTTTAAATATCTAAATAATTAATTAATTAAATTATTATTATATATGTATTTTTATTTACAATAAATAACAAATACATATATTAATGACATGTGTCAAAGTCTCATTTGACAATTAATTAATATGTATCAAATCAAATTTTGTATCAAATACAAATACACATTAATTATTAATTGACCAAAATCCCCTAAAGCATGTGTTTTCGTTTAACCGTTTAAACGATTCGAATTAACTCATTTAATCCGATGAAGTATTATGAATAATCTGTATTATTCATAACGCGTTGCCGAAGTGCTCAACGAGTACACTTCATATTGTGAGACTCTCTAAGTTTATTTTTATCTGTCATGAAATCCAATTCCGTGTCCATAATTCACCCAATCATGAATTATGACGACCACAGATAATCTCGCTAAACTATGTAAGTCGAGGTCATTGCATACGTATCATCCCTCCGTCACAGGCTATCCATATTATACCTGAGATATAGAAATGAACGTCAAATTCTTATGGTATAATATAGTCGACTTTCAAATTTAGGATCTCTAAATAACACTCGGAACTTACTTCCGAAGTTATACCACGGCTATGGATCTACTAGATCGCAAACACGAGTAGGATACATATGCCCTATACACATGACTGACGGATTCTATCTTGATACGCACTGGATATCATAAGCATCAATCCACACCCAACGAACAGACGGAGGTCTGATCTAAATAGATCGGTGACGTGACTGTCATCAAAATGTGGAGGATAACTCATATATCCACTGTGGTATCTCAAGTTGAAGAACCACTATGCTCACTCAACTCGAGAAGATTCCTATTGACGTTGTTGTTCCTTCTATTAGGAAATCTTCAGTGAGTCGTTCAGTGTATATCAAATAAACACCTACATGTCTATACGAGTCTCCCGAGACTCATGGTTCATTGCGATAAACCATCAGACCAAGTCATGATATACAACATGTACTTGTCTCAGCGGATTTTACTAACCGACCCGTGTTAGTAAATCTTGACCATGAACTTTATTTAAGGTATACAACTTATAGTGACGCTTCCCAATGTCAATTACAAACTACGTTTTAATTGCGCACTACATTGTAAATCATAGGGTCTTTGTCTAATATACATGTATCACTAAATCAGATTTAGTTTCAATCTAATCATAATTAGATATCTAATCGTAATTAGATCGAATATGTATATAAAAGACAAGAGGTGCTACCATTAAATAAGTAATATTATGGAAAAAGACATTGTTCGTATTCATGAATCGAACATAAATACGATCCGAATTGGCACTCCGAGCACAAACCATAACATAAACATGTAATAAATAAAACTTACAATATATAAAGAGTTAATGGATAGAGAAAACGACACCGAAGTTTACAGTGGTTCGGCCAACAATGCCTACTTACACTCCCCCAAGTCGCGCTTGAAGCTTTTCACTAATAACGAGTTTTCGTGGCTCACTCGCAACCAAGAGTTTTACGCAAGATGCACTCCGAACCTTTACACTTTGAGTTTTCTACGTAGGCTCACTCGAAAACCTTTACAATTACCTAAACAATGAGATTTCACAAATCACAAGTGTTTTTGATTTATAAGTTGTAAAACACACTTGGATACTCACAATGAGAAAGAAGACTGTGTGAGTTGGTTATCCAAGTGATCTAAGCTCAATACAAATGTATAAGAAGGTGCAGTGTGTGTGAGCTTGATGTATGAGTGTTTATGATTAAGAAGGTTTATGAAACACTCTTGTTTTTGCTATATGAGATGTATGAAGGTTGTGTATTATGTCTCATGTGTGGCAAAAATGGGGCTTCAATTTATGGTAAAAAATCTGAAGCAAGCCCCAACAGCTCTTTCTGAGATCGATATGCCAGTCTCTGACATCGGTATGCTGGTCTCCAACGGATATATTACCGTTAGAAGAACCCGACCGTTAGATCGATATGGACACCGATATGATTATCGATTTGGGTCATGCATGTTCCAATGTGTGTGCAATATGAAGAGATTGACCGGTATGTCAACCGGTATGATGACCAGTTTAGGTCATGCCGGTTCCAGTATAGGAACTAGTCGTTAGGCTCACCGGTATGGAGACCAGTATGGGACCGGTAAGGTTCGTGCCGATTCCAGTGAGCATGCAAAACAGAGCATCTCACCGTTATGGAAATCGGTATGCCGGCATATGTACCAAAAATGCAAATATGAAGGTTTTAAAGCATTTTATACATGAACCTAATGCATATAAGTGAATGTACATGTTTCCTATGAGTTTAGGCATTCGAATAATCAAATCACATTACAATTATAACTCTAAGCCAAGACTTCACATAATTTCTTCAATGTGTGCAAGTCTTCACATTTTTCGCTCTTCACCACCATTATGCTTCGACATCTTTTTGTATTGTCTCACTTTTGCGCGTCGAAGACTTCACTCTCGTTGCATCATCAAAATCAATTATGTGATTGTGTCGCTAACAATTCCTACTTTTGGCATATGTCACACGACCTCAATATTGGTCGGTATGTGATCCATCTTTGTTCCTCGAGTCAGCATAACGAGAAAATTATACTAATCAAAGCTTCCCTTAACTCTTCCCAAACAGGTCGGGTTGTCAGACATTGTCCTTATTGGGTCGGTGCCTACACATTCTCAGGAAAACCCAAATCAACACCTTTCAAGTGGCCATATCAGTTTCCCAACTTATTTCATCCTTCATGATGCTCATGTTCTCTGGATAACTCCTTTGTACTACTAGGTCGTGTCTCTCTGTAAAAACCCCATCTCCTTCTGGGCTCTTGGTCATTTGTTATCCACTTTTGGCTAAGTACAATCAGCATCATACCCATCATCGATACTTGAACCTCCATCGAGATAAAAACCACTCTAATAATAACTACGATATCTCAAAATTAAAAAAATAAAAATAAATCAATATTAATGACCTTCTTAAATTTTATAACTTTGATTTTGTGTAACTTATATTAAAGATAAAATGGATTCTCAAAATCAAAATTTGAAAAGCTACTCAATTTCTACTTTTTAAAATCCGTTATAAAAGGGGTGATTTGCCTAAAATGATTTTAAAAAAAAAATGTAACAAACACTAAAATTAGCTTTAGCTTATCTAAATCACTTTTAAACCTCCCAACAATAATTATAAACTGTTAAAATAAAATCAACCTGCAGCCTCACTAATGCACACAGTATTCAAACCCCTGCCTAGCTACCCACATATGAACAAATATATATTATTTACCACAAGATTATTGGTCAGAGATAGCAACGGGTAGATTTTAATATGATTTGTATCTCTCAAATTCACTCGCACTTATAAAATTAATTAAAAAACTAATCAATTCATTATTCATTGTGATTTCATTTATCATTATCAAATCTACATGCATTGGGATCCAGCAGATCCCTAATTAAAATCCAAATACTTCTAATTAAATGAAAAATACATTTGATTGAACTTAAAATTTTGAATCTAATAAAGGCTAAAAACTATAAATTCATTACACTAGACTAAATAACTACATATTAAAATTCCAAATTTAAATAATATACTTAATGTATAAGTCCATCACAAGTATTTTTTTTTTTTGACTGAAATAAAAACCTACAAAATAGCATAATTCAAAGAGTCACAAGCGGTATTTTTTTTTTTAGAGAAATAGATACAAAATGAACGTCATTTGATAATAATCTTAGGGTTTTGACTAAAGTGATTCTAAATGTTAGTCGTTTGGGTCATTTTTATTCATAAGAAAAAAATAATAAGAGTTATCATATATTCGTTGGGTTTATTCATTTATTACCCGCAACATGTTTTAATTTGTAATACCAACCTCACTCTTAACACGATAAAAGACACTATAAAAATTCTACACATGGGCGAATACCAACAAATTTACAGACTAATTGACATCCTATTGGGTGATTCCGGAAACATATAGAAGATAAATATTGATTTTGTTTGGTGTTGCGATTTGAAAAATATGGTGAACAAACAATGATTTATAAACGATGTTATGAAATTTTGATTTATGCTAAAAATATAATTGCGGTGCGCTTTTCTAATATTTTGATGGTAGGAAAAAGCTAAAAAATTTAGCTTTTGCAAGACCCGTTTTTGAAAGAAATCACAATTAATAATCGTAGTTTTTCATCATTAACCAAACACTTGAATACTGTATTTTGACTCAAACATAATTTTATTAGCTCACCACCGGTCAAATCACAATATCAAACAAACTCATTATCTTTTTTAACTTTTCATTTGATTCAATTCCATCCTATGTGGTATTAAATTCACTGCTTGGATCATACCACTAATCATAATTAATGTTCAAGAACTTATAGGATCTAGCTTATAGGAACGAAGAATTCAATAAAAGTAAACAAAAAAAAAAAATTGATAGTTTGAAACTATCATGCCTTTGTCTATAATTTTGTGTGCGTGTTTTAGGTACACGAATTTAATTGAAAAATATTTTTAGGGTTATTATCATTTGAATACTTCAAAATTTGAGAAATAGGAAATGGATACAGAAATATTTGAGTGTAAAGTTTTAACTGCTATATATTTACAAACTTTTACATTTTATTACAAAAAGTTATATTCACTACAAGAAATAGTGAAAAATAAATAACAAATATGTACAATATATAAGTATTAGAGTGTAACATATTATTATTGTAATAAAATATTACAATTTGTAAAAATATAATAATAATAATTAAAACGTTATATTTTATAATTTGTAAATTTCTAAAATAATGAAATGATAATAACCCATATTTTTATTTATAATGAATGTCAAATTCATAAATATATCCAATCAAATGCAACGGGATTTGATTCTTCATAAAGGCAGATTTGAGTTTATTTTTAAATCTATGAAATGATCATGATATGACAATGTTGTTATCCTAGTTTATATTTCACTAGCTAGACCAAATTCGATGAAAGGACTATCATGCATGCGCATGATATATACAATAACTGTGAAATTGGGACAATATAGTAAATTAATTATTGAATTTAGAAAGTCTAATTCGACAAAAATAATTTATAAAAAAAAAAAAAATGAATGGTTTAATAGCCATAATTAATCAGGTTCACTGGATGTGATCCCCTATCATTTATAACAACACATCCCATTGACTTTATCAGGATGAAGTTTGACCTAATTTAGGCTGAAATTAGATTTCGGCTAAAAGGGTCTTAGTAAATTGTTAACAAAAAATGGGGAAATAATGATGTGTCTTACTTAACCTAGAGAATGTTTACTAGCAAAGGTGTATCGGGCTAATCTGCCAAATGCCAATCTGAAAACGATTGGGTTTAGAAATTATGTATATGACAGATTGGGTCTCGGTTTGGTTCTATCTGATCCGAGTTTTATTAACAAAATAAATTATTTATAAATTCATTGTTGTAATTTTATCATTTTGATATTTATCCAAATATTGACTCATTAAATTTTGGCGAAATATTTAATTTGTATCAAATACATTAACATTTTGATTTGCCAGAACGATCGGTCTTCTCTTTATACCTAATTCATGGGCATGGGGATTTCAAAAAAAATAAAATAAAATGACCTGACCAATCCGACCCAACCCGACGCTTTGAATGAACATGATTAATATAAAGATTGACCGGAAAAGAACAAAGCATCATCTAAAAGGGAAAAAAGAAAAAACAAAAGGAGAAAAGAGTCGATAATGAAGTAAAGCTATCTCTTGGTATTGGCTAAGATCAATAGGTATTATATCATGTGCCGGGTGTATATGTCATTTCTCTCACAGCAGACGAGCCTCACATAATTATAGAGTCCGACTATTATAAAGGAGATGATATATACACCCGACATATAATATAATTTTCGTAACATCACACAGAAGATGCTTGAACAATAGCAATGCCAATGAGAAAATTAAAAAAAGAGAAGAAAAATTGAAAATTATACTGGAGGGTTAAAATAAAGTCATTGCTTAGGAAAAAGAGTGGAGTTACAGAGATAGAGCTGCAGGCGCACAAACTCGAAACAGACCTCGAGTAGAGAGAGAGAGAGAGAGAGAGAATCTGACACACACAACACACACTTAAAAAGACAAGTGCTTTTGTATATATATGTGTTGCTGTTGCATGTGGACCAGCATTCGAACACTTTAATTCCCTCAACCCACCAAAAAAGCAAATTGCTGTGTTGACTGTTGATGCCTCTCTTTAAAACTCTTTATTTAGGGTAAGTGAGTTTTAAGTAAACTGTTAATTGGGATTAATGTCTGATAAACCAAATCTATGAATTTTGAGATTTGTTAGATTAGCTGCAGGAAGATTCCAGGCAAAGATATAGCGTCAGTCAGTGTCTTCAAGTCAAGACATGTTTATTTTAATAATAATAATAATAATAATTCATTACGTATATAGGGTTTTGTTTTAGGGTTGCAGAGAGTGGGGAAAGGCAATAATTAAAGAGCTGGACCAGCTGTGCAGGCTATGCAAGAGAAATAACATGAGCTTGTCGGCTGTTCTCTTCAACAAGCTACCACTGTCTGATCATCAATACTGTCATTAATTAGATATCCTCTCTAAAAAAAACTCATCACTGTTCCTTTAATGGTTGGATTTTCTTGTGTTGTATTGGATGGATGGTAGGAAACATAATTTCTCTTTCCCAATTCTTCCTTGTTCAATATAAAGACTTTTGCTAATTGCTAATGCTAGCCTTTCATCAAATCTACTGTCTGCTTCATTGAGGTAAGTTTTTTTTTTTTTAGTTAATTAGCTCAAGTTATTAAAAACTTCCATTAGGGGCCCATCTTAATTGTTCATCTCCTGTTTTAATTTCAAAGCCTTTTTTTTAAAAAAAAATGTTTAAATATAATACTTCTAATTATCTACTTTTGTTACTTGTGTCCATCTTGTACTGCTCACTCACTAGCTTACGTCTTGGGGAATAGGGTTTGCAATTAGTGAAAAAATGGGTTGGTGGGTTTAGCACTAATTAGCACGTCAAAATCAAAACACAGGAGAGAGAACACATGCTAATCTTTGCTTAGATTGATAATATCTTTGATTAATTAATTAAATGCCTATTCTTTCCCCCTTTGAAGGATGGTGAGGATTAGGGTTTGAGAAATTACAAGGACATATGATAGATCAAGGTTTTAAACAACAAGATTCATCAATGGAACTGCAAGGTCATCCAGGCAAGGATATAGGTAAGACAAGCTCTTTGGGTTATAAGAGAGATTCTTCATCAAAATCCCCAATACCAATAAATTCTTCAATTGTGGGTGAAATGATAGGAGATCAAGGCACTGTTCATGGTGATAATACAATCTTTAATCTTCCTCAAACCTTAGATCAGCATCTTCCTCTTTATCATCCCCAATTGAACCCACAGTCCGTGTCACAGTCACAGTCACAGTCACAGCCACAGCCACGGCCACGACAAAACCTACCCAACAACAAACCAAGAGGATCAAATCCAGATGCAGACCCAGATCCAGCAACAAGCTCAAAAGAAGCTAATAGATCATCAAACAGATCACCAGCACGAACACCAACAACATCAACAGCAATCATCCCCGTACCTACGATTAGATATAGAGAATGTCTGAAGAATCATGCGGCCAGCAGGGGGAGCCACGTTGTTGACGGCTGTGGTGAATTCATGCCAAGCGGTGAAGATGGTACCGCAGAAGCTTTAAAATGTGCAGCTTGTGATTGTCACCGAAACTTCCACCGCAAAGAAATTGACGGTGAGTCACAGTCACATTATGCACCAAATTCTCATTACACTTGCAATAACCCCAGCAGAAACAGCACCCCAAGAAACACAAACACAATACCTCATCATCCTCCGTTTCATCATAGAATGATCTCTTACACGAGTCATCAAACAGCTTCGATTGCACCGATGATGATGAACTTCGGTGGTGTTGGTACCGGAGGCAGTAGCGGCGGGCTTGAGGAGTCGTCTAGTGAAGATCTCAACTTGTTTCAGTCGAGCGCAGGTGGGCAAACGTCGATGCAGCAGCCGAAGAAGAAGAAGAGGTTTAGGACAAAGTTCTCTCAAGAACAGAAAGAAAAGATGATGGATTTTGCTGAGAAGTTGGGATGGAGGATCCAGAAGCAAGAAGATCAAGAAGTGCAAGATTTCTGTACTCAAGTTGGTGTCAAGAGACAAGTGTTCAAGGTTTGGATGCATAACAATAAACAAGCCACAAAGAAGAAGCAAGATGATCATGAGTAAGAGCTAATAATTAATCATAATTCTTCAAATCTTTCATATCACTACCATATTGGAAGATGGGTAGAATTTAATAGGTGGATAATTTAAATTAGATCAGATAGATGTGAATAACCAAGTAGCTAGAGAGGAAAATTATCACACATTAGAACAAGCACTGAATATTAGTTTCTTGATTTTCCTCAGTTTATGGGCAGTAGTGTAATTGTAATTTATTGACAATTGAACATTGTGATCGCAAACAAGACTGCTAGACTTTTACTTGCAGCGACGACTTTTCTTTTTTTAAACATTGTAATTGCCCAAACAATGTATTCTGGGTAGTATTTGTTTTGTACCAAAACATGTTCGGATCTTACCTAGTTAAGTTAAAGCTTTAAAAATCTTTTCACTGGGGAAATATTAATGGAAGCAAAAGAAGAGATGAACATGAGGGTAAATTTCGTTGGTGTCAGTGGCTTTTGTTTTCTGTTTCCTTAAAACTCTATTTTAATTTGGATTTGAATATAATTTTATGTGAGTTAATTTTTTTTCTGCACTACTGCCCAATTGGTCCCCATTGCCATTCATAGAGGTTTTGGTTCATGGAACCCTACAAGAGTCTGATCCATTTCTCTTAAAGGATTAAAGTCATATTAAACGGATCTTGTGTTTTATGATAGTGACACTTCATACATTTCTCGATTTTAATGTTTTTCTCACTATTCATGGTTTTGTGTTTTAGTGTAATTAAACGTCTCTTAATTTCTTCTGATGAGTCATAATTTGATGTTAAAAACTTTGCAATCATGTTCTAGTACATATATTGTCATAATCTCTCCTTAAAAATTGAGATCAGTTTATCTTTTATCATTTATGTGATAAATTTACATTGAATGTAACAACAAATATAGAATTAGGATCCTAATTAGCTGCTGCCTTGTTCGGTATTTAATTGAATCACTTCATCAACTACCAAGTAAAATAAATAGACAAATTGAGAAGAGGTTTTTCCAAAGGAAAGCTATAGTTAGATCACCAAGGTTACAAATTTAGAGCAAGTTTGTGGGCAAATGTTGACTTTCACAGTTCATTTTATCGGGTTGCCTGGCCCAGCAGTGATATAGATTGAAGCAGACATATACCAAGAGCAAGAGATGGGATACTGTAGATCGCCATACGTGTTTAAATTCAAGGGAAATAAAAATTATAATTACACTGAGAGAAACATAAACTACTCCTTCACATGCTCGCAAGAATAATATACAACATGATAGAGAGAAGTGGGGCATGGTAATTTGAAAGATTTGATTGATACACCAAAACATGGCATATTCAATTATTCATTTGAATTGAAGGAACAAGCTCTAAGTGACTCAAATGGATATTCTAGAAGTCAGGAAGAGAGGAATTAATGTTAGTTCAGCTATAATTAATTAAGGGTGTTCACGGGTCGGGTCGGGTTAGTTTTTTAAAAAATTTGAGAAACCCAATCGGGTCGGGTCACGCGAGTCGATAAATCCGAACCCGAAATTTAAGTATGCGGTCGGGTCGGGTTGGCAAAAATGAATTTTTTATGAGACATTTATTTATGTCCTGAAATTTATTACACATATAAAATTTCAAGATAAAAATTAATAAAAAACTTATAAAAAATTATTTTTCGGGTCAGATCGGATTGCGTCGAATCATATCAATTAAGAGCAACAAGAGTACAAGAAAAACTCAAATAATTTGCATGAATTAATTAGGGTTTTGGAACCTATTGTTAAGGAATTTCAAATATTTTTTAATATTGATAAAGTACTTTCAAACAAGCTCTTAATGCCCCTAATTAGTTGGAGGCACAACCTAAGCATCCTGTCTATATCTGCCTCTATATATATATATATATATATATTAGAATGTTTTATTTACTCATTAAACTATCCTCAACCACAAAATAATTATTAAGGAAAGTTCATCGGTCAAATTCCTATGTATTCTCCTTGAAGATGGGCACAATAGACTAAGATTTTTAGATTTTGGAATGAACCGCTATTAGCCTATTGGCTATTACTTTGCCTTAAAACTCCAGTCTTCGCATTTTTTTGCTTTTGGAATATTACTAGAAAATTCTACATTTCACCGGCCACACAAGTCTTGAAGCTTCCGTACGTGTTCTTCGTCTTTATCTATTTTTATTACAAGTCAAGTCAACAATGATTCACACACAATACCAAGCAATCAATTTTATTATAGAAAACAAGCAGATATATCCCTAAAACTTATTTTAAATAAATAAAGCGGGCATGATTTAAAATGAATGTATAGCAACTACTCTAATAATCAACAACAGTTTCAAAATTAATCCTGTAAAACGAAATATATATATATATATATATATATATAGTCATGACTCACAGCTATTTAATTAGGCCCCTCCTTTCTCATTTCTCATCTTATTTCCGATATCGTCGGGCGGCCTTTGATGCCTTGTATTTAGCAGCCCCTCCTTGGCTCTGTCTTTGCCCTCTCCCGCCTTTTTTTTTAGCTCCATCAACAACTTTACCTGCTTTTTCCGGCGACCTGTACTTATGCCTTGTCTTTCATCATCGATCATGAGACTCAATCCCTTCATTAATTCATCTTCTTATTTTCTTTCTGGCATTACACTATTTTGCCTCGCCAGCCTTATATTCTTAGCATTACTCTGTATGCTTCTGATGAAAATATATATATGCAAAATCATTTATTAGAAAGCTACAAAAAAGTAAATAATAAAACTTCTTTCATAATATGTGTATATAATAAAATAGATCCCATAGTTTTTATTAATTGAATAATTACCAGAAACAGTTCACAGTACTTATCGGTAGCCTCTGGAGGCAGCATCCGTAGTATTATATGTATTTATGCAGAAGCAAATGCTTTTAATATGTGTTGCCCTCCCCAAATCCGACGGCCAGCGTGAAAGACATCGACATGATCAACGTCAATAACACCACCTGGTACTGTATATCCCATTCCTGTGTCTTTGTTGATGTTTTTTTTTTATATATATAGAGGAGGAGAAGCTGTTGCTTAAACTGAATCGTGGCATTACTCAGATTAACGTGGCGATGTAGGGGGGCCATTGTAATTAGCACATAGCTAGTCTTTTGCCACTTGTATATTCCTGTGGGCAATATGGTGTCATTAAACAGCAATAAATATGCAAACCAACCAGATCAAACAATCAAAAGGGGATCTAAATGACTAAATGCAATAAAACCCTAAAACAATAAAACCAGAAAAACTTGATTAAATCGTCCAAGTCGAGATGATCTCTGTCCTTAAGAACTTATTGGCGCCGTCACAGATGCTTTACGGATTCGTATTGCCAACGTTCTCCCAGGATTACTTGTATTCTTCTTGTTCAAGGAGCACTCAGTAACAAGTGTTTGAACTTAGATCCAAATGGTGGATCTCTCCCTCAAAACAAAGAAAACAACAATGCATTTTTAAGTTCTGGATATTAATTATATATTTTCTGTATTTTTCATTTGGAATAAAAGCCTCATTTTATAAGGCATTGAGTGGTGCCAATAGGGCACCCCTTGGGGTGGGTTGCAACCCTCCAAGGATTACAACCTCCCATACATCCCTTGAACATCCCAATAATATATATATATATATATATATCCTATTTAATGAATTTGACTGGCAATCAACCCACTGTCATCAGCATTCCATTCAATTGAATATTGCTTTCGTTGCCACTGGGGCTCTTAATTAGACTTGTAATGTTGTGTGTCTTAGACTTGTAATGTGTGTGTGTGTGTGTGTATATATATACACACACACACACACATATAGCTTTCGCTTCATTCCTATCACGTGCGGTTTGGGGAGCTCCAATATTAATTATGTTTGATTGTTTGTTTCTATCTTTAATAATCAACGTCGATTTGATTTGATTTGATTGTCCATTAACATAAGATTTTATATTTATCTATCTATCAATTAAATTCGCAAAAATTATTCGTAGGATCCCATTGAAAAATGAATCTAGATGTGTGAATATAACTGTATTAAATTGTTTATAATTTAATGACATGTGTGTTTTAAATAATATATAATTAAGATTTAATCATATTTAAATTATAAATTAGGATCCTCTCTTAGCAAATGTATATCATCGTTTAACAGCCATCAAAATTTTACCATCAATGTTTTGGCCATATCATCAGTTTGGATGCTTTTGTTTTAACCCCACATTTGCTCAAATGTTTCAGAGATTGTTCCACTCAGAAATCGTCAAAATTTTACTAAAGTTGCTTCTCTAATGGTCTTCTAATAATATTAACTTTAAAGCTCATTTTGAGAAATTTTATTACATTATATTGATCACAACCGCAGTAATATTTGCTTAATTAACAAAAGTGGGAATGAATTCAATATAAACCGACTTTTACCTCGAAAAGCAAAACCTCGAGCAAATTCCCCCAGCAAGTAGTGCTGTGTAATAAATTGAAGTGATAAAACTACTTGAAAAAATCACCAATTTTTGTTGTGGAGGGCCATCTCCTCGACCAATATGCAATTTTCTTTTAACAAACAATGAAAATTTCAGCATGGTGGATGCTTTCGTAAACAAAAAAAAAATGAAAATTTGAGCCTATGACTTATTTTTGGTTGGCTGACTACCTTCAGCTGCCAATTTTATACGCTGGTGATGCTCTGCAACTTTGTAATCTACAACTTCTCTAAAAAGCTGAGAATCCAATACACAGTCTGCACGGGCATAGACGGCTGCTTGAATGCTGGCCATGAGTTTTGCAATCTCACGGCCGGAGAACCCTTCTGTCTTCTGGGCAGCCTCTTGAATCACTTCGTCGGACAGATCTTTTATGGTTATCTTCTTCGGCTCCTTCTTGAACAAATGACCCCATTTAGATGAACTATCACCTTCATCAGAAGCAAGATACTTCTTCAAATAGAGTTTCAGCAGTTTGAAACGCTCCTCCTCTCTGGGAAGTGGGAACTCAATCACTTCATCAATTCGGTCAGTGATAGCGCTGTCGAGATCTCCAGGCCTATTGGTGGCAAGAACCAGCACTATATCTCTTGACTGGTCCCCAGTTCGAAAAAGCAATGCATTCAAAGCACTCCGCTGTGCTTCACTCATATGTATGCTGTTACGCCTGCATTACATAAACAGTAGAACTATAATCTTGTGTGCCAGAACCATAACATATTAAAGCAGATGCTTTGCAACCTAACATACTATTATTAAAATTCAGAAATATTTGAGTGATCCTTATTTCTTAATACATTAATCAGAAGCTGTAATTTGGCTATAACTTGAAAAATGTGGAATTAAACACAAATTAAGATGCAGATTTCAAAAAAGAAACAGTCAAACTCTAGTTGTAATACAGTAATTTAAAGTCATTATTAACACACAAGTACCCAACAAAAAATTGCTGAATCAGGGTATTTCAATCATTTTCAAGGAACAAATTGATAAAACATGTGACAGAGATGGTAACTTACTCGCATAAAAATGCATCAGCCTCATCGATAAAAAGCAACAAGCCTTTTTTTGACTTTTTAGCCCAATCAAATATCTCATGGATCTTGGTAACAGCCTGTGCACCAAGAGGTGCAACATCTCCTCCTGTCATCATGGCGTAATCCAATCCCTGCAGTATAGGACACAGGGTTCTAAATTGTACAAATTCATACGTCTTTCCAACCTTAAATGTTCATCAATAATTCTCAAAGCAAAGCACAAAGGGCCATTATGATGAACAGAGAAATCTGGAATAAGTTCTCAAAAATTAAAATCTTGACAAAGAGTTGCAATAGTTTCCACTGAATAATTAAGAAGACATGATACTGATTTTTGAATATCGTCAATCATTTCCATGTAACTTCACTTAAGAATCTTTCTATTTGTTATTCTAGCACACTGAATATTGTATAAAAACCTCTCAAACCAATTTTCATTTTTTTAAAAAATACTTATAATGTAGTCAACATCCTCATGAAAAAAAGGTTTTCCTCTGAACTGTTAACAGTAGACCGTCCATATGTTTTCCCATGCTGCTACTTATCCTATAGCAATTTGTCCCATCTGACAGCAGTAGACTATGTTGAAATGAAAATGTCACAAACAAATTACCGCCACCATGAAAGCAAAAATAAATTGAAGCATTAGCTACACATACCGATTTTCTAGCTATCTCCCTTGCAACCATAGTTTTACCAGTACCAGGAGGCCCATAAAACATCATGTTGCGAAAGGGTGCTTGATGAATCTTGGTGTTTGCAGTAGCTTTAGCAAGATGCTCTATCCTTCTTTGTAGTGAGGGATGGAGAACAATATCTCCATTATTCTTTATAGCTTCAATGGGCCCTGCTGTCCCAGCTGATGTCTTATTCCTAACAACTTTATTCCTGACTTGAGACAATAACCCTGACCATGGAAATTTACCAATGGATGATTCACGAATTAGAGATGGCTGTCCCAGTATCCGGTTAACATAACCCCATGTAACCCTAGCACCTTCTCTGTAAACACAGCAAGGAAAATCAAAGATGGTTCAGATGGTGAGTCCAACCACAGTTGACCATCACTGACAGGGTTTTGAATGGGGCAGTGAACAAAGATGTCCAACTTTAATGAGTAATACCACCTAAGGAATAAGGTTCCAAACAAAAGTTGGAAGACCTAATGAAAATCAATAAACATCACAACTATTGGCAACAGTAATTTTCCATATGATTAAATTAATTCATGGGCTTCCTTCAGTGAGAGTACACAACTTAACAGTAGCAGTGCGGTAACCTTTAATGTAGTTTCACTGCGGAAGTGGCAGTGGTGGTATGCAATGATACAGCATGCACATATTATTCACATCCCAATGAAGATAAATTTCCAAAGCCCATGCACATACGAAAAATAACACCACGGCAAAATAAAGATGCCAAGCAAATTATATTGCTCTCAAACTGAGAATTAAGTTAGTAAGAGGGAAGAAGCAACACGAACCTGGTTGTATAAATTCCTGCAGCCAATGCAGTAGCTCCTCCAACAGTCATGACCAACTTACTCCTATCAGTCAATAAAGTCCTAACACCCTCTGCAAATTTTATTAGAAGGTTATACCAGATGCAAGTTTCTATTAATAACTGAAAAACAAAACTGCAAAATTTATGATGCTATGAGCTGGAGCATAACTTTTATGTGGCAAAGCATTATATTAAGTTCAGATTCAATTCATTTCAAGATATTATGTATGCAACTCGGGTTTCAGATATTGTAAAGCAGTAATTATTAAAATAAACTCATCAGCCTCCAAATCGTAATATATGTACAGGGAAAATAAAAGCAAAGTTAAAAAAAACTTAAACTGACAAGTAATGACAACTACCTAGAAATAGACATTTCATAACACTGATCAGTAATCATTTATGGATAGATTTGTACTATTTCCCAGAGCCAGAAGTGTGAACTTTTATGTTGTATCACTTTAGAACACAGAATATACTTGTAAAAGCTAAACACCATAATCAAAGACTAATTCACTCTAGAAAGTACATGGGGGCCTGTGGCAAATATGCTTTAAGCTCTAACATGGTAACAATGGAATGGATTGCAAATACCAAGCTTCAACATTGTTTGTTACATAGCTAGATGCCTACATTATATAAAAAGGAATAACTGGCAAGCGACTAAATCCATTAAAGGATAAATGAATGATGCCAAATACTAAATTTTGCAGAGGTGGAACAAGAACAAGTAGTATTTGAATAAATTCAAATTAACCGGATTTGTGAACGATGACATTAAAGTTCTGTCCAAAGGGAATATAAAAATACAGTCAGCTGAAGCTGGTACACAAATTAGCTCAAGCTACAGTCAACAAGGATACAAAAACATATTATTCTGTTGCATACCTTCAATGTGACTAAAAGTTGTATTAATTGCAGCAAGCCATTTGTCTCTTTCACCATTTATCCGTTCTATAAGCATTCTCCTGTTATGATCCTCAGTCAGCTTTGCTTCATGGGCTCGGCCTTCAGCCTCAGCCATGGCCTTAACCCTAATGGTTTCCCTTTCAATTTCAGCTCTTTCTTTTTCAGTCTGGCGCTGCTGAGCCTGGATTTGTTCCTCTGTAGATCGTCGTGCTTGTTCTTTTCGTATAGAAGACTCTTCTTGCATTTTAACCAATTCAACATTATGCCGCCTCTGCGCTTCATGATCTGTCTGCAAAGAATGAAAATACCTTAACATGTGAATGGTTAAAATATTTTCACTCAGGATGAAAGGAAATCTAAAAAAATAAGAAAGCTTAGTTTTCAATACTCATTTAATTTTCAACTGAAAAGCTTAGTTTTCGATACTCATTTAATTTTCAACAAAATAGAACAATGCATGTGTAATTTTAATCAACACAAGGTTCAAAGAAACAGGTACAATGAAGCTGAAGATTAAGTAGATTGGGCTCTGCTAAGTTGCTAACCAATGGCACAACAATTTGATGACTTCTTTCTACTAGCAGGAAGATTTTTCAAACCAACAAATCCCAAATATCTTTGCAATAAGCTTATATATAGGGTTACTTCATGCACCTGCAATCTTTTCCTGGTCAACTCATCTTCATATCGCAACATTTGTGCCTTTGCCTGTGCTTGTTGCTGAACTAGATTTCGTTGTTCTTCAGCCAACTTTCGTTGCCTTTCCTGCCAAAGCAAATAGATACATTATAAGTTGACGTATAGAGCAGAATGACAAACATTTATAGTTTTATACAAACAGAATCGCGCTGGCGTATACAAGCACTGAAACTGCAATTTCCAAGCATTAAGGGATATATAATGCAACACTTACAAGTTACATCAAACTTAGCATGAACATAGAAGGTTAATTGCAATACAATGCACAAGAAAAGCACCAGATATTCCCATAACCTTTAGAAAAATTAAAAGAAAATAAAATAACTCTAGGCGTTATCACTCACAACATCAGCTTGAGCTTGAATCGCTTCATAATGAACTTTCTCAGCATCTAACTCTGCTAGCCGTGTTTGTTCCTGCTTTCTCATAACATCAAAAACCTGTTGACATAAAATTTATTCTCATTAGTATTACATCATCTAAACATTAAAACAATTAATAAAAGCGCACTCATGCTTAAAAAATAATAATAACAAACTAAATATAACCTCTTTGGCGTTACGCGAGCTATTAATTTCGCGAAGAGCTTTGGCAGCTCTCTCTAAGGCCTCAGGATCGAATCCCGATCCTCTTGGCTCATCAGGCTCTCTTGATTTCTTCGTATTAGCCGTTTGATCATCTTCATTGCTGCCACTTGACGAAGGCTGAGGAGAAGAAGAGAAGAAAGAAAATCGGGACGGCGCGTCGGCGTACGCTCGGTTTGAGGCCGTGGAGAGGGACGCCACCGCAGCGGCCACTGCTAAACACGAAGACAATTTTGACGCGGCCATTGTTAGTTATTAAGTTTTTATTTTACGTTATTTATTAAAAATAGGTTTTCATTTTCGAGTGATCATGTGAAATGTTGGATTTTTAGGGTTTAGTGTCTGGCGCGATAACATAACCCTAATTGACATTTGACAGGGTTTAAACGGAAACTATTGCAACTGCGTAGAGAAAAATCTAATCCTAGACGAAACGCACCGCATTATACGCGATGTGCGGGTCTTTGTAGTCTCTGGGTGCTTGGCAATTTTACGCTATAGTCCCGGATTGGTTTATTCCTGCACCAGTTAAGGATTATTTTACTCCCTTTTCCAAACAGATTGTTTGTCGTGGTCGTGGAAGAGCCTTTTTGAGTGCTTGCTGGTAGAATTAAAATTAGGGGTGATAATTTGGATCAAAATTTATTTATTTATTCGTTCGATTCGATTTGTTTTAAAGTAAATACGGGTTTGAAAAAATGATTTCGTTTAATAAATGGGTCAATTCGATTCGATTCGATTCATTTGTTAAACGAATTGAATCAAAATGCGATGAATTCGTATTTGTATCGAATCCTAAACGAAACGAATCGAATCAAAATGTGATAGACTCGTATTCGATTCGTTTATTAAACGAATCATAATATCATGATTCGTATTCGATTCGTTTAATAAACAAATCGAATATGAATATTCGTTTAATCATGATATTATTCAATAACATAATTTATCATAATTTATTTACATTAATTTTTCATAAATTTATACATATGAAATATGTAATTAATATATTTACTATAAATACCTCACCAAATATCGATAATATTATTTTTTTATAGGGGTGATCACGGTTTCGGGTCAAACCTCAACCCGACCTGAACCACACCGATCTGAACCGCACCGCGCCGGTTTGAAAAAAATTATAAATGATTTCAGGTTAATCGGAACCGAACCGTAAATTTTGGGTCGGTGTGCGGTTTTAACCCAACCGCGACCAGAACTGCCCAAAACCGTAAATTTTGACGCAAACCGCGACCCGAACCGCCTAAACCGCCGACCCGCGTTCAAATTAGATATTATTTTATATTTTTCTTCTTTTTTAACCATGCAATTTAAGATATTTAATGATCATATGACAATATGTAATGTATAAATGAAAATTATGTATTTTTTCTCTTCAATTATCATGTGAAAATACACAAAATTTCCTTTAAAAAATTTATAATCCAAACAGCCGACCCGAACCGCCCAAACTGCTAAACCGCCAACCCGAACCGCCGCGATTATCCTTATCAAATTTACGGTTTCGATTTCTAATTTCTCAAACCGCCAACTGCGCGGTTTGAAGTGAAAAACGAAAAAACCGACCCGAACCGCACCGCGAACACCCATATTTTTTTCTATGGTAATTAGCCATAATTTCTCGAATCTTAATTGAAAAATAACAATAAATAATAAAATAAAATAATAAAACATATCAATGAGCTTAAATTCGTATTTAATTCGTTTAATAAACGAATCGAATCGAATTGAATTAATCCATTTATTAAACGAATCTATTTTTCCAAACCTTTATTCGCTTTAAAACGAATCGAATCAAATGGATAAACGAATCTTAATCCAAATTGTCACCCCTAATTAAAACACCTTTTGGTTCTTTTACACAAATGTGGAATTACATTATTTGTTTTTCACTTGCTATCAATTTTAATAAATGAAAAATTATTATTTGTTCTTTTTCACTAATAATAATTTAATTTAAACTTTGAAATTATTTTTGACACCCATAGGTTCTTAGGTTTAAATGAAATCATCAAAATTAATTTTTACACAAATGGAACGAAGGATAAGTATTAGGTAATTTACAACAATATAAGAGTTAAGTTATTACATCTTAAATTTTTTACTTAAAATTTTGGCATAATTTTTGATCTCATGTAATTTAATATTGGATGATCTATTTTACTTTCATGATTTATCTTCGGATTACATGAGATAAATGACGTTAAATTAGTATTATAATTTTAAGTCAAAAATTTAAATTGAAATATCCCACCCATATAATGATTCAATATTAGCGGCAGCCCTTTCCCCCATTACCCCTCTTAAATTTATCTGTTTCTCTTCCCTTATTTGTCCCTTTATTTTCTTCTCTCTCGTTCTCAACCTGTTCCTCTTCTCCATGATTTTTTTTGGTGCTGCCGTCTCTCTTTTCCCTCCCTTTTGTGTGTTCTTTTTGTGTTTGTCCAGATCTTTTAGATATGTGGCTCCGCTCTTTCGTGGTGGTTACCCTTCCAATCAGAGCTTGAATCTTTGTTGATTGTTTTTCAATGATTTTTCCTTTTTTTTTTTACAGGTAATTTATTTTTGCATCTGTCTATAACAGATAAGATTATTGAATCGATAGATATACTTTTAAAGGTGTCAACGGCCGGGCCGGGCCAAATCCGGCCCGATTTTTTTCCAAAAAAAAAAAAAATTCAAATACAATTTATATTATATAAATACATCATTAAAATTAAAAACATACAAAAAAAAATACATTAACACTATGCAAAGACAATTCACAATTTAAATGCTACAAACAAATAAAAATGCTATAAACATATTAATATATATATATATATATATATATATATATATATTTTTTTTTTTTTTGGGTTTTGGCCCGGTCTGGGCCGGACCGAGCCCGGACTTTTATGCCACCCTTATATACTTTGGAGATGGAGGTCATGACAATTCGGTTGTGAGGACGCTCCTTGGACAATAACTTTCTTTTGATAGATGTATTGAGTTTTGATTTGTAATAGATTGTATATAGGTATATGTAAAAGTTTTATGATTATAATTTGTGTAATGCCTAATTCCACTTCTATTTTAGGATTGTATTCTCAACTGTAGTTGAGGTGGGAAGACAAGGCCGGTCACGTAAATCCTCATGTACACCAATATTCCAGTAAGTGTGAATTGATCCTAAGGATGATTATGGGGGATTCGTAGTACACAAATTTCATATTGTTAGGCGATATCCTAACTAGGCTCAACTCTTAGGTTATTCTAAGGATTATATTCGTACTGATATGACCAAATTGATTATGCTTAATATATTTCATCGTTCAAAAAAAAAAAATTAACCAATTTTTTTCTTATGCATGCATGTAGAAGAATTTTAACATCAAAAGTACCAAATATATGTATTATCCGTTATTAATAACATTCTTTATTAATTCATATTAGACTAATAGGCTATCATGGTCATCAATACCAAAATTTATGATATGATCTTTACACATATTTCACCATTATCAGATGACATTGAAAAATTTTGTACTTCATGTTCATCTATCTTCCTTCTGCAGTAGAAACATAATTGATGAGTAGTATCCTTGCTTGAATGATTCTCAATATTCAACATATTAATATAATAATAGTAAATGCTTTATAGAAATTTAGAATGCTTATTAATGGGAATTTGAATAGAATTTATCAGGTAATAACTTAGTATCAATATGATCATGATCTGTTCATATAGAAATCATTTTCTGGAACTACTAACACTGCCTAATATATAGGCTTCATTATGGAAGCTTATAACTCGATACAATAATAATACTGCAACAAGCTAATAGTCAAGAAGAAGCACTTATGATAATTAAAATCTCTTAATAACACGTACGCACTACTTAAAGTGGAGAGCTGTTAAAACTTCAAGAGCATGCAAAAGAATGAAAGTTTAATTTGAAAGTTAAGTGGAAGCAATTTTGGTCGCGCACAGAGAGAAAAACCTTTAAAATTTTCAAAAAGGTTTACAAACATAGTTTAAGATTTTAATTCAAACTGCCAACAAGTTTATCAGTTTTGGGTGATAAAGCAGCAGCCAAAAGTTCCAGATAAGTTGGAAAAGTTTTGGTCATAAGTGAAGAAAAAATGGGATTAATAGTAAAATATTGATTTGGGTTTCACAAGAACAGGAGAATTCTCATGGAAATCAAAAAGTATTATCACTCTCACATGGGGAACTTGTAACAGTAATGAGATCTTTTGGCTTGTTATCTGAAAAGACTAGAGATTAGATCTCATATCATGTGGGCTTTTCTTTGTCTTAGGGACAGGATAAGAATTTGAACAGAGTGTGGTCAGCAAATGCCTTTTTCAATTCTCTTTATTTAATATAAAATTGATTGATAACTTATAAGCAGTTTGGTGAACTGGAAGCTGTTCTAATGATCACTTGACGGACCACTGAAAAAAAAAAAAGCGCTTTTGTAGTTCCCCATCTCCACTATGGCCCCACTGCAATTTGGTAATTTCATAATTCATATAACACTTTTTTTTTTTTTTTTTTTTTTGTATAAATATAACACCACTAATTAATTACAGAAGCACCATCGTCACATCATGCAATTGAAAGATCATTAGTGTGTAAAGCACTAACGTCCTTTATTGCTTGATTATGTAAGATAATTATTCATTACTAGTGCTACTGTGGATACATGCAGAAAATAACATAGCTGATAATGAAATTATTACCATATATATATATATATATGCTCTTCAATATAATCTTCATAATAAGTGCATCCCTGTCCCTGATCAGTTTATGCTTCCAGTTGAGCGATAATTGGGATGAGGATACCTGTCAGCCTCAATGTCATTGACATCCTTAACAAGAAGTTCATAATGTTTCTTCACGTCTTCAACTGTTTTCCCGCTAACAGCCTTGGCAATGTTGTGCCAGCGGTCAGGGGTGTCCTTATCGTAAAAGGCCAGAGCTGTCTCGAATTGTTTATTCTGTTTGACAGTCCAGGACGAGCCAGAGCTGCGTGAAGAAGTCATAGAGTTGGACGCCATTAGCACAAAATATTAGTTAATTAATGGGCTCTCAAGAAAAACGGAGGAAAAGAGAGAGTGTTGCTGGAAGAAATCAGACTCGAAGTTGCGGAATGTTGTGAAGGGAGATCAGCAGAAGAGCCCCTTATAAGCAGGAGGCGCCGGAGAAAGTGTGGTGGGGTTAAGCCAGTTGGACGAATATATCCTTTATAAAAAAAAAAAGTGACTCGTCACCTTAAGAACCACAAAATGAAGTAGGGGAAAGAAACAAAAGAGTTAGAGAAGAATCGGTATCAAAAGGACAAAAGCTTTTAATTACTTTGATTTATCAATATTCCTTTGATATATCATTTTGATCTAGCAAGTGGAACATTAAGGTCACCGTACAATTAATAATAATAGCTATAGCTAGTAGTATAATTTCAAATGATGGGATTATTTTGACCTAATTACAGTACAGATTTGCATCAGCTTGAGGCAGCTCCAAGCAAAAGAAGCTCATGCATGCTGTAAATAGAGTAATATATTTGTAACCGTTCTACTTCAGTTTAATTGAGAAAGTAATTAATTAAAGCCGTTGAAATGTTTTACTTCACAGCTAAGCTAATGTTTACTAATCATCCCGATTCTATTTAACTAATGATTCAATTTTCCGACAACTAATTATGGAACTGTAAGCAGATATTTCCAGGACATTAGTGGCTTTTTATTACAATGGTGATAGGCTATATATTAGCTGGAACTTCAAATTGTTTTGTTGCACTCTTTTTCGTACGAGGCCAGGCTTGGCTTTATTTCACTCTCTGCAAATAGAGCTTCAAATTAACAGCTAATAATCAATTTTGAATCGATATTATGGGGGGTAAAAGCTTAAAGCAGTGTGTGGACAATAATTATTCGAGTCAATGAATTCACTAGCTTCTAGTAATTTGCTAAGCAAGGGGCCCTATAGGATAAGGGCAATTGGCCTAACACAAGAGGGACGGGATTCCCTATTGGTTCGTTTTACATTAGATATTTCACCCCACAACTGTTAATTGATCTTGATCCACATGCTTTCCCTTCCCCCATTGCCGACAATAACTGAAAGACTTTTTCATTATTAGGCAATTTGTTGGAAATTTTCATGTCTGTGTGGAGAAAATCAACTATATAATAGTCGTATCATTTATATAATAATTCAAAAATATATTATCGAGTGTGTTAAATAGTATAAAAATAAAATAAATGATAATTTTATTTAACATAATTCTTATATATTATATAATTATTTGTTAAATACCAAAGAATTAGCCGTGTTTGAGATAGATTATCACATGGTTTCATGAAATTAATGTGTCGTGTAACTTGATCACAACAGTATTGATCAAGAATAAGATAGGTAGGTAGTGAAATTTGTCCTCACTACTTGTGGTTGTCCTTTACACAAAACCTCTTAATAGGAGCCAAATTCGAACTTAAAATATTTTATAACAGCTCAAAATATCTTCTTCAATCAATACTCACAATTTATTATCTGTAAAAGTCATTCTCCTACCATAAGTATCATTTGAGGAAAGTACGGATATATATATATATATACACAATTATATCTTTATTTTTTTTTTACATGAAGACTATTTTCAAAATTTAAAATTGTGATTAAACGGATAATAAATTATATCTATACATATATAATTCTTTTCAATATGTTGAGTAAGGGCCTTGAGCACAAAGACGGATCACAATGGAGGCTAGAGCGGACAATAGCCCGATATGTCTGGAAAATAATTTGTTATATATTGTATAATAATGAGATATATCCATCTATTTATTTTTCTTGTGTTGACGGTGATTTTGGTCTCAGGGTAATTTTGGAATATCACTCCCGAGGAAATCCTCCTTCAACTGTGAATTTGTTTGGTTATGGGGGACCAAAGGCAAATTTAGCGGAAAACGAGAAAAATACGCCAATCAGACAAGGTGATTTAACGTGGTTCGGTGGATTTTGGGATCCGACCTACGTCCACGGGCAAGAACAGGGTGGTGCTTTTTATTACTCAAATACACTCCTCGAGTCTCTTCCTTGCTTTTACAAATCAGAGCTCTATGATTCTAATCCCTCACTCTTGTGATGATTTTTTAGATGATCTTTTACACATGCTCTACCCTTCTATTTATAATAATACAGAAATCAGACTCCTATTTGTATAAGAAATCCTATTTGGACTCAATCTTCTCTTCTTATAGGGTTTCCTGATCTGGTATTGCCTTCTTCTTTAGTATTCCCTTTTGGATTCTGACTCTTTCTCCTTGCGAAAGTAGGATATCTTCCTTATCTTATCCATAAGAATGGGGTGCTGTTGTCTTGAACACGGTCCATTATCTGGTCGGTTTTAATGAGGTCGGCCATGACAATCTTTTATACTGAGAGCGTTCCTGCCGACCTCTATAGTGCTCGGTCATCTGAACCAAAGTGGTCGGTCTTCACATGAACTGGTCGGGTCGGCTAGATGATCTCAGCCAGACAGAGAATTTATCCTTTTGTCCTTGTCGTGCTGCCTTAAATGTTGTAGCGCCTGAAAACACCATCAACATCTGTCCCCTAGTTCTCGGTTCCAACGAGTATGTGAGTTGGTGCCGGGAACTATATGAAGAGGGTGTGCTGATTGTCTTTGCTGGTAGTCGTCCCAGGATGCAAAAAAGGATTTTTTCTTGCTGTTCCAACCATCTTTCCTGAGACGCACAACCGTCGTGTCTTCTTAAATGCCTGTCAAATCAACTTTAGGGTTTCTTCTAATGTTCGACACTTGTCAAGCATCTGCCGGGTTCCCGCCAAAAGAGGGGACGAATCGACCGCACAGAGGCGTTTCCACAGTGGGCTGATCTCAACCGTCTATTTGGACTTGGGAGGCCCCTTTTGTAGCCGACACTTGGCGCTCATCCGGGCTCTTTCTTCAGATCCAATGGTCACGAGCGTCCTGGTCACGACTATAAGAAGGGGAGGCTTCTACCGTTCCATCTTTTTCGGCAATTTCTCCTTCCTCTCTGCAAGTATCTCGGTTGATTTGCTCATATCTGCATCTCGGATTTCAACTGCGGGCTTCGTTCTCTGCTGTGAGCATAAGGAGCGGGCATTACCGTACTGTACGACCTCCTGTTTTTTCCGAGAAGAACAAGTAGGTTCTCTGAACGACTTCTCCTCTTTTTTATGTTGTGACTCTGTTTGTTTATTTTACTTTAGGGAGAGACTTGTGGTTTTGCTGGGTCTTGCTTTAGGGCACTTTTAGAGATTCCCTATCTAGTTTAGCATGGACACCGTAGGTAGCTCCTCATAGACTGATTCTCCTCCATTCTTTTTTTTTTTTCTGGGTGTCAGAGATGTCTGACAATAGTTCCCCCTCTGAAAGGCCTGCCAAGACTTCAACTTCCCCCGCTGAAGAGCTCTCCTCGGGCTCAGGGGCATCTAGTGTAGAAGTCCTTGACACTACCCCTACTGCTTCTGAGATCGAAAATGACTCCTACCATCAGAGGGTTCCTCGGAAGGACCCAGAGCCTGGTGAACTTGGGTCGTCGGCTCTGGATATGAATCGTCCCTCCAAGATAACCGAGGATGATCTCGCTCTTCTCCGTCAGCGGTATAATATTCCGATAGAAATCGCCCTTGAAGTTCCAGGCCCGATGGATCGTGCCAGTCAGCCTGACGAAGGCTCGGTAGCACTCCTTCCTATCTTCTTTGAGTGTGGGCTACGGTTGCCGATCCATCCTTATTTCGCTTGGATGTTGGCTGAGATGGAAATCGCCCCTTGTCAGCTGAGTCTGAATAGTTGGAGGATTTTGGCCGGGCTGTACGCAGCTTGGCATCGGGCAGGGCTCGGGGAGCCCTCTTTTGAAGAGGTGAAGAGGGTGTATCGTCTGAAGGCCAACCCAAAAGCTCATCATGGTTGGTATTATCTTTCTGCTTATAACAGCTCTGCGAACATCGTCCAGAAGCTCCCTGATTCAAATAAGAACTTCAAGGATCTTTGGTTTTGGGCTACCGGGGATTGGGGACGGTCCCTGTTTTCAGATGAAGGGGAGACCTTGGTGCCGGATATTTTCAGGGCTGGAGGTTAGGAGTCTAATGTCCTTTTTTCTTTCTCTGTTCCTGTTCTTTAGTCTCTTTAGGTTTCTAACTTTTCTGGTTCCTCCCAGCTTGTTGGCGAGATGCTCCCAAGGTTCTCGTCAGGTTCGGAGGCGGGTGTCTTGGGCTCGTCAATATGCGCCCACTGGAGGGAGCTGGTAAATGATGCGGCTTTTGTTGAGTCTGGCCTTATTCGGGCTGTCCCCACGGATGTCTCGGGTCGGATAGGTAGATGTCTTGCTGTTTCTGTCTTCCTTGTTTGTTTCATCATGTTTTGATATCTTTGTTATATGCTCGGTCCCTGATCTCATTCTCTCTTTTCCCCTTTTTTTGTAGGCATGTCGAAGAGGCCTAAGTTTCTTGAGAAGTTGGCCGGTACCATGAAGAAAGCCGGCCGTGCTGATGTTGGAAAACTTCCCGGGCACAGCCTGTCACTGCTGGGGCTGAGCGGGCGTCTCAAGGAGATGTCCAGCCTGCTGCTCGGAGTCTCTCTTCCCCTGGTGCACAATCATCGGGGTCCGCTCGTCTTACCAGTCCGCCAAAGCCTCTTAGGAAGAGGAGGCGTCAATTTGGGGCCGAGCTGGCAAGAGGAGAAGGGAGAGGAAGCTGCTCCGGTTAAGAGGAAGGATGTCCGTAGGGGGAGGAAGTCTTCTGAAGGCTCCTCTAAAAAACGGAAGGGCCATGTGGTCCTCGGGGTGGACGACTTGGGGGAAAACATCCGGGAGGCCACTTCCCATTTAGTGCCGGCCTTTAATGAATTGGCCGAGGTGATTCCTCCTGAGGAGGTCTCGAGGTATGAGGATGTATCTCCTGAGGGTGTTGTGACTGAGATGAGTTCTCAGATGGCGAAGGTATTTTCACTTCCCTTCTCGGTTTTTGGGTCTTGGTTCTTTTTATTTTATGTATTGACTTCTTTCTCCTTTTTTGTGTGCAGGCCAACTACCTTATGGCCAAGAATAAGGATCTTCTTCTGTCTGTTGTCCGAGGGTGGTCAGGCCCAGAGGCTTCAAAATCGTCTCTCCGAAGTGGAGGCAAAGCTGGCTGACCGGGATGGGACGATAGAGAACCTTCAGTTGGCTGCCGTTGAGAACTTCAAAATCAACAAGGCTCTTAAGGCCGCGCTGCGCTGGAGCGAAAACTTGCTGACACCGCTCGGGAGGATTTGAAGACCGCCCAGTCTGAGATTGGCGTCCTGAAGGGGAGGGGGTAGCAAGTGCTGAGGCCAAGTTGAAGAACAAAGACGAGGAGGTTGCACGGGCCCGAGATAGCCTTGAGAGGAAGAAAACCGAGCTTGAGGATAGGGAGGTTGATCTCGAGGAGAGAGAGATCGAGCTTGAGAAGAGGGAGAGTGAGCATGAGGCGAGAAGGAGGCTATCCGCCTGGAGGGGGTTGGCGACTGTGCTGAGCTGATTCCGATGGTGTTGCCGAGTCTGAACATGGACCCCATCTGTGCGGCCATCAGTTATTGCAAGGGGGATATTTCCGAGGAGGAATTCCAGAAGTGGCTCCCTCCACCTTCCGGGGAGGTTATGAGTCCTGATCCGATTTCGGTCATCCCGGCTTCTGGAGTTTCCCAAGAAGGACGATCTGATGTTCCAGCCCCCAGCGAGGACTGCCCTGAGATCCCTCCTCCCGCCCCTGAAGTAGAGGTCTGTCGTGCAGCCGAGGATGAAGCAGCTGTTCCTCCTCCCGATGCCGAGCCGCTTCTTCCGCCACCTGAACCATCAGAGGAAGAAATTCTTGCCCCTGCGCGGGCTGAATGAAAAGGGTAACCCTACCGGGGCCCTATGTACACTTTAACTTTTGTGTAACAACATTATAATTTTATATACATATGTATATTTGTGTCTTTATTTATTTCTCCTCTTCTTTTCTTTGTTTGTCCGAACAATATGAGATCCTTCAGAGGTCATCATGAACCGGAGGGGTGTTAAACTGACCCCGAGCTGGGTAATGGTCCTCGATTCTGGGGGAATGTTTCCTCCCCAAATCGAAGGAGCTTGACTCGGTGGGACGTAACCCGACCCCGAGCTGAGTGAATGACTTGGGTTCTGGGGGCATGTTACCTCCCCAAACCGAAAGAGTTTGACTCGGTAGGACGTAACCCGACCCCGAGCTGAGTGCATCGCTTGGTCCTGGGGGAATGTTACGTCCCCAGTCCAAAGGCAGACTCGGTGGGACATCGCCTGACCCCGAGCTGTGGGAATCACTTGGTCCTGGGGGAATGTTACGTCCCCAGTCCGAAGACAGACTCGGTGGGACATCGCCCGACCCCGATCTGTGAAAATCACTTGGCCCTGGGGGAATGTTACGTCCCCAGTCCAAAGGTAGACTCGGTGGGACATTGCCCGACCCCGATCTGTGAGAATCACTTGGTCCTGGGGGGGAATGTTACGTCCCCAGTCCGAAGACAGACTCGGTGGGACATCGCCCGACCCCGATCTGTGAAAATCACTTGGCCCTGGGGGAATGTTGCGTCCCCAGTCCAAAGGCAGACTCGGTGGGACATCGCCCGACCCCGATCTGTGAGAATCACTTGGTCCTGGGGGAATGTTACGTCCCCAGTCCAAAGACAGACTCGGTGGGACATCGCCCGACCCCGATCTGTGAGAATCACTTGGCCCTGGGGGAATGTTACGTCCCCAGTCCAAAGACAGACTCGGTGGGACATCGCCCGACCCCGATCTGTGAGAATCACTTGGTCCTGGGGGAATGTTATGTCCCCAGTCCAAAGGACAGACTCGGTGGGACATCGCCCGTCCCCGATCTGTGAAAATCACTTGGCCCTGGGGGAATGTTACGTCCCCAGTCCAAAGGCAGACTCGGTGGGACATCGCCCGACCCCGATCTGTGAGAATCACTTGGTCCTAGGGGAATGTTACGTCCCCAGTCCAAAGGCAGACTCGGGGGGACATCGCCCGTCCCCGATCTGTGAAAATCACTTGGCCCTGGGGGAATGTTACGTCCCCAGTCCAAAGGCAGACTCGGTGGGACATTGCCCGACCCCGATCTGTGAGAATCACTTGGTCCTGGGGGAATGTTACGTCCCCAGTCCAAAGACAGACTCGGTGGGACATGGCCCGACCCCGATCTGTCAGAATCGCTTGGTCCTGGGGGAATGTTACGTCCCCAGTCCAAAGACAGACTCGGTGGGACATCGCCCGACCCCGATCTGTCAGAATCGCTTGGTCCTGGGGGAATGTTACGTCCCCAGTCCAAAGGCAGACTCGGTGGGACATCGCCCGTCCCCGATCTGTGAAAATCACTTGGCCCTGGGGGAATGTTACGTCCCCAGTCCAAAGGCAGACTCGGTGGGACATCGCCCGACCCCGATCTGTGAGAATCACTTGGTCCTAGGGGAATGTTACGTCCCCAGTCCAAAGGCAGACTCGGTGGGACATCGCCCGTCCCCGATCTGTGAAAATCACTTGGCCCTGGGGGAATGTTACGTCCCCAGTCCAAAGGCAGACTCGGTGGGACATTGCCCGACCCCGATCTGTGAGAATCACTTGGTCCTGGGGGAATGTTACGTCCCCAGTCCAAAGGCAGACTCGGTGGGACATCGCCCGTCCCCGATCTGTGAAAATCACTTGGCCCTGGGGAATGTTACGTCCCCAGTCCAAAGGCAGACTCGGTGGGACATCGCCCGACCCCGATCTGTGAGAATCACTTGGTCCTAGGGGAATGTTACGTCCCCAGTCCAAAGGCAGACTCGGTGGGACATCGCCCGTCCCCGATCTGTGAAAATCACTTGGCCCTGGGGGAATGTTACGTCCCCAGTCCAGGCAGACTCGGTGGGACATTGCCCGACCCCGATCTGTGAGAATCACTTGGTCCTGGGGGAATGTTACGTCCCCAGTCCAAAGACAGACTCGGTGGGACATGGCCCGACCCCGATCTGTCAGAATCGCTTGGTCCTGGGGGAATGTTACGTCCCCAGTCCAAAGACAGACTCGGTGGGACATCGCCCGACCCCGATCTGTCAGAATCGCTTGGTCCTGGGGGAATGTTACGTCCCCAGTCCAAAGGCAGACTCGGTGGGACATCGCCCGACCCCGATCTGTAAGAATCACTTGGTCCTGGGGGAATGTTACGTCCCCAGTCCAAAGGCAGATTCGGTGGTGGTTGTTTTTGCCTTTTTTTTCAAAGGGTTCTGTCAGAAAATGAATTTTATTCATGCTTGGGGGTTGCTGCCCTCTTTACAACAGTTGTTCCGGTTCGTTGTTTTGCCCGGTTTCTGCAAAAAAAAAAATAAAAGAGAAAAGAAGGTTGATTTTTACGGGAAATACTTTCTTAACATTTCGGCGTTCCATGGTTTCTTTCAACCTTGTGCCGTCCAGATGTTCTAGGATGTAGGCCCCTGGTCTTACTGCCTCAGTGATTTTGTAGGGTCATTCCCATTTGGCACCTAACGACCCTTCTTCTGGTCGTCGGGTGTTCTGAGTCACCTTCCTTAGCACTAGATCGCCTGTTAGAAAGGAGCGGGTCTGAACTCTCCTATTGTAGAAGCGGGCCATTCTCCTTTGGTAGATTGCTGCTCTTACTGCTGACTGTTCTCTTCTTTCTTCGATCAGGTCGAGGTGGTTTTTGATAAGTTCTTCGTTCCGCTCGTTCTCGAAGTGGCGGACCCTGTGGGTTGATATTCTGATCTCTGCTGGGATGACGGCCTCGCATCCGTATGATAGGAGAAGGGTGTCTCTCCGGTTGAATCTTTGAAGGTCGTCCGGTGTGCCCACAGTATTTCCGGTAGCTCCTCGACCCACAGGCTTTTGCTTGATCCGAGTCGAGCTTTCAGGTTTGACTTGATGGTTTTATTGGTGGCTTCAACCTGCCCGTTTGACTTGGGATGGGCTGGCGAGGCGAATTTCAAAGTTATCTGGAGGTCTTCACAAAGTTTCCTGAATCCTCTGCTGTCGAATTGCTTTCCGTTGTCGGTGATGATTGCTTGGGGGATTCCGAACCGACAGAATTATATTTCTTCTTAGGAACTATGTGGCCTTTTTTTCTGAGATGGTGGACAATGGCTCTGCCTCTACCCATTTGGTAAAGTAGTCTATGGCCACGATTGCGTATTTTGCCTGGCCTCGCCCTTTCGGCATTGGCCCTATGATGTCTAGCCCCCACTGTGCGAATGGCCAGGGGCTGGATATGGTGGTCAGCTGCTCTGCCGGCTGATGGTAGAGGTTGGCATTTTTCTGGCAACCCTCACATTTCCGTGCTATCCTCACGCCATCCTGGTGCATGGTTGGCCAGTAAAACCCTTGCCTCAAGGCTTTGAAGGCGATTGATCTTCCCCTCCGGCGTGGCTTCCGCAGATGCCTGCGTGAATCTCCCTGAGCACGTAGTCTGCTTCTTCTGGTGCTAAGCATCTTAGGAGGGGTACGGTGTATCCTCTTCGGTAGAGCACTCCTTCAATCAGGGAAAACTTGGTGCTCTTGAACTTCAGCTTCTGGCCTCCTTTTTATCTTTAGGGGTTTCTCTGTTTCCAGATATCTCCTGATCGGCTGCATCCATGAATCTTTGCCTTCTTCTTCTAGTATATCCACCTCTGTCTCTCCTATGCTTCTTTCTCGGAGGTATATAAGAGGGATTACCCTGGGGTTTTCTGTCCTCATTGAAGAGGCGAGTCGGGCTAGGGAATCTGCTTCGCAGTTGTCTTCTCGTCCGACCTGCTTCGAAGAGTACGTTTCCCACTTTCTCCGCCCATTTTTTCACTTCGGCTAGGTAAGCTACCATGGCTGGTTCTCTGGCTTGAAAGTCCCCTTTCAGCTGTTGTATTGCTAGCTGAGAATCACTCCTCCTGATCACACGTTGTGGACCCCTACTACCGTACATAGCCTTAGTCCGGCCAGTATTGCCTCGTACTCTGCTTCATTGTTTGTAGTTTTGAAGGCGAATTTGAGGGCGAGTAGTATCTCTTCTCCTTTTTCACTTTTTAGTGCTACCCCCCCGCTCCGTAGCCGTGTGAACTTGCGGATCCGTCCACAGACATTTCCCACCTGTCTTCTTCCACGGCCAGGACTTGTGGTTCCGTGAGCTCTGCTATGAAGTCTGCTAAGGCCTGCCCTTTTATTGCTGTTCTCGGGAGGTAGGAGATGTCGTGCTCGCTTATTTCTACCGACCACTTCATTAGTCTCCCTGAGGCCTCTGGTTTTTGCAGGATTTGTCTCAGGGGATAATCCGTGTACACCTTGATAGGATGGGCCTGAAAGTAGGGTCGTAACTTCCGTGCCGCAGTGACCAGGGATAGGGCAATGAGTTCGTGCGTGGGGTATCGAGTTTCTGCGTCCAGTAGGGCTTTACTGACGTAGTAAACCAGTTTCTGGACATGGTCGTCTCTTGTACCAGTGACGAGCTTACTGCGTGCTTTGAGACGGCCAGGTATAGATACAGTGTCTCCCCTGGGAGGGGTTTGGCTAAGAGAGGGGGTTGTGCCAGGTATTGTTTTAGGTGCTGGAAGGCCTCTTCACACTCAGGTGTCCAGTCGACCCCTTTTTGAGCTTTTTTGATGACTTTGAAGAAAGGATGGCACTTGTCGGTTGCTCGTGAGATGAATCGGTTGAGTGCGGCGATTCTTCCTGTGAGGCTTTGTACTTCCTTACTGTCCGGGGTGATTTCAGGTCTAGCACGGCTTGTATCTTTTGCGGGTTTGCTTCAATACCCCGTGAACTCACCATGTAGCCCAGAAATTTTCCTGAGGCTACCCCGAATGCACACTTCTCTGGATTGAGCTTTAAACTGTGTTTCCTCAGAGTTCGAAAGTTTTCTTCAGGTCGGCCACATGGTCTCTTGGTTCTCCGGACATGTTATCATGTCGTCGACATATACCAGCATGGTTGTGCCGATGAGCGGTTTGAAGATTCTGTTCACCAGTCTCTGGAAAGTCGCCCCTGTATTCTTTAATCCGAAAGGCATCACTTTATAGCAGTACAGCCCTTGGTCATTGATAAAGGTGGTCTTCTCCTCGTCCGCAGGGTGCATCTTAACTTGATTGTATCCCGAGAAAGCGTCCATGAAGCTTAGCAGTCCTTGGCAGGCTGTTGTGTCTACCAGTTGGTCTATATTTGGGAGGGGAAAGCTGTCTTTTGGACATGCTTTGTTGAGGTCGGTGAAATCTACGCACATTCTCCACTTTCCGTTAGATTTTTTCACCAATACTACGTTGGACACCCACTCTGGGTATTTTACTTCCCGGATGAAACCGGCCTTCAGCAATTTTTCCACCTCGGTTGCTATTGCTCCGCACCGCTCCTGGTTGATATTCTCCTCTTCTGTTTTACTGGTTTGTGTAACGGGTTCACTGCTAAGCGATGGCTTACGAATTTTGGGTCGATTCCGGGCATGTCATCGTGTCCCCATGCAAAAACGTCGGGGGTACCCTTGTAGACATTCCAACAAGTCTTTTCTTAGGGCCTCGTCTAGACTTCCCCCTATTTTTATGCTTTTCTTTGGCCCGAATAGCTTTACTTCTTCTAATTCTTCGGCTGCTCTCCGAGCCGTGCAGCTTTATCGGGCCGAGGAGCAGGGTCTTTCCTCGTGTTCTCGTCGTCCTCGTCTCTCTGTCTCTTTTTGGTGCCTCTTTCCACGCAGAGGGTCTCTCGCGAGTAAGTGGCAAAACAGCTGCGGGCTATCTTCTGGCTTCCGCATATGATCTCGATCCCTTCCCGTGTGGGGAACTTCAATTTAAGTAATAACAGGACATTGCGGCCTTGGTTTTCATCATGAAGGGGCGGCCGACAATGACTTGATAACTGCTCATGCAGTCTACTACAGTGAAGTTTATCATGATTGTTCGGGTTTTGGGGGGCGGCTCCGATTGTCATTGCTAGTTGAATTCTTCCCAGCGGGACGACCGTTGATCCCCCGAAACCGTACAGGGGGGTGATGTCTTTGGTTAGAGCTGTGCATTCTACCCCAAGGCTCTCCAAAGTTTCTTTGGAAATTATGTCAACTGCGCTTCCGGGGTCCACCAAGATTCTGTCCACTTCTGTGCCGCCGATTGTTGCTTTGATTATTAGTGCGTCGTCATGGGGGAAGCTTACCCCCTGGGCGTCTTCGTCGGTGAACATAATGGGTGTCGACCGATTTCTTTGGGGGTTTGGGATTTTTTCTGTTTTCAGCACCTCTGTCCCCCGTGCTCGGCTATAATTCTTCTCGACCGGTTAGAGTCCCCGGCCAGCGTTGCCCCTCCTGCGATGACGTTCACCTCTCGATTCCTTGCCCTTTGTCTGGCGGCCATGATCTCGTGGTCGATGTAATTGTTCAGGTACCCGTTCCGGGCCAGTCCTCCATTTGTTCCCGCAGGTCCTTGCATTCATCGGTTGTGTGCCCTTTTAGATTGTGGTGCAGGCAGTAGGATCTTTTGTTCTTTCTGTCTGGGGGAAACCTCCTGAGGTCGGGCTCTATTAAGAGGCCTTTCTCCCGTATCTCCATGATGATTTCCCCTGGCGGCTTGCTTAGGGGAATATACGCTTCTTCTCGGACCACATGGTTTACTTGAGTTGCGGGCCTTTTGCTTTGATCCTTTTGTGCCATTGGTTTGAACTCTCTGGGTCTTGGATTGAACTTCCGGAATTCTCTCTCCGGTCGCCGATGGTCTTCTCTCCTGTTTACCCCCTTTCTCTGGCGGTTGTCCCTCTCCGGGATACCTTCTCCTCGCTTTCTAGTAGAACGTACTTCCTGGCCACCTCCAGTGCAGTAGCGTAGTCTGGTGTCTCGTGGATCCTCAGGTGGGTCCATAGTTTCCCGACCCTTAGGGCCCATTTCAGACTTTCCAGGGCTTCCTGGGATTCCTACCCTCCGACCTCGAGTACAGTGTTGTGATACCTTTCAATGAAGTTTTTCAGTGTTTCGTCGTCTCCTTGTTTCATGAGCCTTAGTTCTCCTATTGTTTTTTTAGGGGTGCAGACTCATTTGAAATGCCGGATAAACGACTTCTTGAGTTGGGAGAAGCTCTGAATACTCCTCGGGGCCAGACTTCTATACCATAGGATGGCAGGTCCCCCTAAAGTTAAGGGAAATACTTTGCATATGGCGTCGCCCGTTACTCCCTGTACTTCCATCAGGAGGACAAAGTTTTCAATGTGGGATTTTGGGTCGAAGTGGCCTTTGTATGGTGCCATGGTCGGCATGTTAAATCGCTTCGGAAACTGTGCTGCCTTTTTATTTCTTCCGTAAGGGGAGACCCCTCTTCCTCGCCTCGGGTGTCTCCTGCCCCGATCTTGAGGCCTTCTCCCCATCTGGTCATCTCTTTTCTCAACCAAGATTTTATTTCACGGGTTGTGCCCCCGTGCCGCCTTGTGTTCCTCTGTTCGCCTGTCGCCCCGGGCGTGGCGTTCTTTGAATCCAGAGGTCTCCTGTACGTCTTCGTTATACTTTCTCTCCTCCCTCTTGGAGTTGTAAAAACTGTCGGAGGAGGGGTCGGGTGATTGTTCCTCCTCCTCTTCTTCCCATGTGTCTTCTGATCTTCCTACCACCGCAGATCTTATCCCATAGGGGCCTCTCTTTCTGGGTCCCTCGTCTTCGCTTACATCTACTACTTTTTTCCCTCTTTCTCTCCTCTGTCCGGTCTCGGTTTCAGTTTTCTCGTTGTTTGCTCCTTCCATTCTTTCTAGTCGATCCATCATAGACCTCATGCTATCTTCCATTTTTTTCATCCAGTCCATTGCCGGACCTCCTGGTTGGTGATTTCCGTCCTCCGCCATTTGTCTTATCACGTGAACTGCTTTTTGTGAAGTTCCCCACAGACGGCGCCAACTGTTGACGGTGGATTTTGGTCTCAGGGTAATTTTGGAATATCACTCCCGAGGAAATCCTCCTTCAACTGTGAATTTGTTTGGTTATGGGGGACCAAAGACAAATTTAGCGGAAAACGAGAAAAATACGCCAATCAGACAAGGTGATTTAACGTGGTTCGGTGGATTTTGGGATCCGACCTACATCCACGGGCAAGAACAGGGTGGTGCTTTTTATTACTCAAATACACTCCTCGAGTCTCTTCCTTGCTTTTACAAATCAGAGCTCTATGATTCTAATCCCTCACTCTTGTGATGATTTTTTAGATGATCTTTTACACATGCTCTACCCTTCTATTTATAATAATACAGAAATCAGACTCCTATTTGTATAAGAAATCCTATTTGGACTCAATCTTCTCTTCTTATAGGGTTTCCTGATCTGGTATTGCCTTCTTCTTTAGTATTCCCTTTTGGATTCTGACTCTTTCTCCTTGCGAAAGTAGGATATCTTCCTTATCTTATCCATAAGAATGGGGTGCTGTTGTCTTGAACACGGTCCATTATCTGGTCGGTTTTAATGAGGTCGGCCATGACAGTCTTTTATACTGAGAGCGTTCCTGCCGACCTCTATAGTGCTCGGTCATCTGAACCAAAGTGGTCGGTCTTCACATGAACTGGTCGGGTCGGCTAGATGATCTCAGCCAGACAGAGAATTTACCATTTTGTCCTTGTCGTGCTGCCTTAAATGTTGTAGCGCCTGAAAACACCATCAACATCTTGCATCACAAAATTGAAAAGAATTCAGCCCAAAATCATTTTTTATATATTGCTTGACCTACTAAAGTATTTTTAAATTACAACTTTGCCCCCGCCCCCCAATGTAAATCAGTGGTCTTATTTTTATTTCTCTTGTTTATTTTCCCGTATAGTTCGCCCTCTTCAACCAATCGGCCATTACTCACTTGCAATTGTTTTTCTAAGTTATCCCAAAGTTAATTGTAAGTAAAAATAATAATTATGCATGCATGCATGTATGTATATATGACATTTCTATTATTAATTGTATTTTCATCTGAATTTAACTTAAAAATTGAATATTATTGTTATAACTTAATAGAAGTGACTGTGGAGACATTCCACATAAGCCGATTGAGCCTCGTAATTTAGTTTAAAATTAAGACTAAATTAAATCTAAAATAATTTTAATTTTTAACTATATAATTTATCATACGTTATATCTTAAAAACTCACTTAAAACTCAAGACAATTCAAGATCATCCTTAATTTAGCCCGATATACCGTAACATCATGGATCCGCCCTAAAACAGTTATGGACTAAATGGCTTGTGTGTGTATGCTGATTGAGTCTTTCTGCGTCTCTACTTGATTTCAAAACCAATAAATGATGATTCCCAGGAAACCTGCCCCCGAGAGTTCTTTAAGTTTCAGACAGTGGACAATTAATGGGGACCAATTTGATCTCTTATATCATGTATGTAGTCAAGCCAAGCCACCCACAAGGAGGAATTTCTTCCATGTGTATTTGGCCTTCTCTTATATCTTAATTATATATATGCTCTCTACATTTTTATTTTTGAGTGGTGGGTTGGTGGGTTCAACTTTAAACATGCCACAAAGATATCACTTATCATGCAGTACTTGAACAATAAGGGAATCTATCAATTTACTAAGTTAAGGATAGAAAAACGCATATTTTAATATGTTAAAAGATAAATAATAATATATTGAAATCTGTATTTTATTTGTATTTTAGAGTGGTCTTTAATTAATTTAATAAGTTGAGAGTGAGATCTCTTATTATTGCGGAGGCGACCGAAATTTTGTTAAAATGTGTCATGTAAATTAATTAAAAGTTTAATTTGTCGAGGAAAATGATAAGGAGACTAAAACATGACTAAACTGGGATAAAATTATCATTAAAGTGACATCGTCTTTTGGTGATTTTGCTCTCATTTAGACCCGTTTAAGTCTCTATATTATTGCTCATTTGTTAATTAAATAATTTTGATTTAATCCACTAAAATTAAAAAAATATATAATAATTTTTATGAAAATCAAATTTCACTTCCACTAAATCAATTTTATGGATACACCACTGCTCATTATATCCTTACTCATGATTTAAATACCAGTAAATCTGAGGATGAAAACATAGTTTCTTGTATTTTTATTAGACAACAAACCATGTTATCAACTACCCTTTGTAATTTATACAATAGATAGTGTGCAAGTTGAGAGATAAAACCAGAAAAATGTTTTACATGTGGTAATTAATTTTGGCCATTCTATATATGTTGGTTTATCAATGAACATCAAGCCGACCACTACAAAATCTTGGAAGATCATGAGGATGAATCTTATCATTACTGGCTCTTTTTGCATTTTCATTTAACCTTTTGGGTACAATATTGTGACTCTTTGATTCTTCCACTTGCTGACATCCCAATCAAAGATATAAAATATATGTGGCCTGAATTTTTTTTTGTAGGAAAAGATAATATCTTCTTGTAATATTATGAGGTATATTTTAAACTTTGGAGATACTATCTAGTGTGATACCCATAACCCAATTTGTCTTACCAAGTAACACTACAAGAAAATTGACATTTAGCGTTCAAATATTTTCGACGTTAATAAACCATTTAACATCAAAAAAATATTTTCGATGCTAACAATATATGAATTTAACGTCGAGAACTACTTCGACACAGATAACGATCTTTTAGCGTCGAAACTTCATTTTTGACTCTAAAAGTTCATGCTTTAGCGTCGAATTAGAATTTCGACGCTAAAACTAATTATAACGAATTAATTTATAATGTCAATTTTGTTATAATTAGTTTTTAAAACTAATTATAACGAATTTTTTATTTATTTTTTATTATTTTCAACTTTAGCGTTGAAACATTCCGTCGTTAAAAGTCTTCTGCATCGAAGTACAATTTGACGCGAAAGCTTGATCAATGAAGATATTTAGCGTCAAAAACCTATTTTTGACGCTAAAAGAGGTATTTAGCTTCAAAAATCATTTTCGACGCTAAAAATAAGTCCTTTTAGCGATAAAGTATTTCGTCACTGAAGATATAGTTTTAGCGTTGAAATCGATTTTTGACGCTAAATACCTTATCAACCAAGTTTTTGCGTAAAAATTTTATTTCGACGCAAAAAATATTTACTTTTAACGACGAAATTTTTCGACGCTAAAAGTCAATAATGTTGTAATGCAATTGGGTAGTTCACTGGAGGAATTGTCATGTTTGTGTTTCACTAATGGAATCTGTTAAGTTTGGCTTAACCGCATAAAAAGCCAAGGAAAATGTACGGACAGTTGAATTTATAGTTCATCCCTTTGTTAGCTTTTGTTGTCATCTGCTGTCATGCACATTTGTTAAATGTTAATGGCTTGATACATTATTATCACAATGTGAATGTAGTTTTATCCAACTTATTTTTTATTTAAAAAATAATAATTTATTTCCGCGATTCAAACTTGTGACCTCTAACCGACACTGTTTCTGAGAAACTGAAGTTGACACCATTAATTGTCTCTAAATTGCTTGATTATTATTTTTTTATTGGCCTGGAGTGTTGTGGGATATGGTTGTGTCTAATCATTTGATGAGAAAGACTTGTTGTTATATGAAGGGAATCTGTGTAGAGATAGTGCTGTGTGTCTTTTTGGTCCTCATATAGTACCTCATCCTGCGAATGTTTCTGAGAATCCTTATCATCATATCTTCGAAAGCAATAGCCATCAGGATTCTGGATATTTTCTTTTCTGAACTTTTTTAACTCCATTGCTGATTAATTTGTTGCTAGCTACTTTCATATGATCTTGTTTCGGTGATTCCAACTTTGAATATTCCCCCTTGCTTTTAGTTTTGGTCAGCCGCTGCCTCGAAAATTTCAAACCCGTTTACTTGGTCCATAAGCATGAAATCGTAAGCCTTTGAAGGAATCTGTTCAAAGGCTTATGATTTGCTGAGACAAATGTTTGAAAAAGTCAGAATCTGTAGAGGGATTATAATGAAACACAAATGAGAAATGAATCTTACAATATCAAGATTTTGTGTATGCATTAGCACAAAGTTGAGATATAGAAATAGTTAGTGTCTTTGTAATGTAAGAAAGTAGCAAGCACTAGCAATTATGTAAAGAAAATTCTAAAGAGATAATAGTTTTGTGGCCCGAATCAGATCGATTATAGTGACGGGATTGAGAGACAGAGACTTTTCCGATTGTCATTAACTCCAGAGTCCGTTCAGGTTTAAAAAAGATCAAACTTGCCTGCTTCTTGGATGATTAATTTTCACTTTTCAGGATTCCTGGTGTTGGTATTTGGGCTTTTGGGGCGGGCTATGGGTAGAATGTTCCTTAACGGGCTAAAAAACAAACTCATTTATTAGTAAGTTACAAACTGACCAAATTTTAAAATAAAGCAAATTGATGATTTAAATGAAGAAAATGAAATGACCGAAACGAGCATGATCTTGGCTTGAAAATCATGCCAAATTGCAAATGCTACATGATGTTTCCTATTTTGCTCCTTTTTTTTATTACAATACAAATCTAGAGATATATAATCTGAAATCTACTGGATATATTAAGAGCGAGTACATGTACAATTTTATTATTATTTGATTAAACATGCCGAGTACGAATATTGATATTCTCGTACTATACTCGGCTCATTGCCATATGAATGATCTTATTTTTTCTGCTAAAAATAGACCGATGAGATTAGATCTCTATAACGGTCTAACATATATACTTTTGGACAATTTTTTTTTTTAAATAAAAACTCATATTTTCTTAACATATTTCCTTTATTTTTTATTTCCCTCATATTCTCTCAATATACCAAATGACTTGAGCGTATGAATGCAATCGCAAGTGTCACAACCCCTTTCTCAAATGTCAAAATCAATTCAATATGCTTAGAGCGAGGGAAAATTTGGTATTGAGCAACATTTGAAGGTACGCAATATATATGTGTGGTAGCACTAGCATATATATTTTTAAAGAATAGTCCATTGTCTACTTGATTTAGCAAAAAGTTATGGGTTTCAAATTTAAGTTCAAGAAAATACATTTTATTTATGATCAGTGACAGGTATGATACAATGTAATACACACACAAATTGTTTTCATTACACATGTTCTTTGTTATCATTATACATGTAGTTCAATATTATAACTTTTCATTGCCCTCGGGGAAAGTTTATTTTGCTTTATCCACCCTTACTTTATTTTTAAATAAAAAAATATATGGGTATGTATATATTTATGTGCATTACGTATCAACCAAACCATATGGCATATGTGCTCTTTTATTTGTTTATTTATTGTTATACACGCACTTTGAAGTCTTGAGTTCGAATTTAAAGACTGTGTTTCTTGTAAGAGCTTGTGACAGTCGAATGTTTTACCTAATTCGTTTAAGTCCGGAATAAATAGTTTATCGACGGAATTTCCAACAAATCCAATATATATATATACACACACAAGCAAACTTTATTGATTTTTTTTCTACATGAATGACACATCCAATGTGTTTGTGTATATATATAAACGATATGAAACTTGGCATCTTTACCAAATCTCTTATCATCTTAGTTGATTAGACTGCCGAAAAGAGAGGTCAATAATTAAAATTCTGACCAATGGAAAGTGAATAGGAATATATAATAAAATCGAATGGTCTTTATTTTTTGGAATATTTGTTTATTAGCAGTGATATACATACATATAATCTCACTTACAAAAACTACACCTCATTCATTGTAACTACAGTGATTGCTACAGTAATCACTGTAGCTACAGTGAGAGGGGTGTAGTTTTTGTAAGTGAGATTGTATGTAAGTGTAGCATTTTTGTTTATGAAATTGTAAAAATAGGTTGCTTGTTCCAAGTCACAAGTTTATGCCATTGATATTGTTTGAGAATGAAAGGTCGAATTTTCTTCACGTAGGCTAGTTGCCCAATAAGAAAAATGACTTGCGAAAAGCAAATGCTTTAACCCTGTGCTTGTCAATTTGTTTCACGTCAAAATGTTAAATATGAGCACCACATTGGGCTATTGCCCTTGATATTTCATTATCAGTTGTCATCTTTACATTACCTTTTAATATATATAATCCAACCTAAAGCTTATTTCCTCAACTTTTCCTCAATTTTAGATAAATAAAAAAAATACAAACAAAGTCATGTGATTTATATTTTCATTACAAACCTAGAAGGCACATTTAAACATTTATGCTTGGAGATAAAAATAGCACCACGAGAGATTGCTAATAGAGCTCGATGATGTTTGTGTTATGAGCAAATAAAATCTCACACGGGTTAGGAAGGTGGAAGATCATGTGTATATAAGGATGAACATGTGCCTTTATTGGTATAAGATCTTTTGGGTATAACCCAATAACAAATTCATGAGGGTTTAGGCGCAAAGTGAACAATATCATACCAATGTGGAGATATGTGGTGTCCAAGATTCCTTACAAGTGGTATCAGAGTCATGCCCCGGAGTTAGCCATGTGGATGAATCCTCGGAATGCATAACTAAAAAAAAGATGGTGAGCCCCGATCGTGATCCGTGGATGTGCTCGCCTAGATAGGCGGTATGCTCCGGTCTTCATGGACGTGTCCTAATCCCAACACGGTGAATAGAAGTTGGCATGAGTTAGAGTGGACGGATGGATGATCGTTTGAGGGGAGAAGATTGTTGTGAGTAAACAAAGTCCCACATTGGTTAGGAATGTGGGAGATCATGAGTATATAAGGATGTACATGTATCTTCATTGATATGGGGCCTTTTGGGTATAGCTCAATGGCAAATCCATGAGGGCTTAGACCCAAAGCTGATAATATCATACTAATGTGGAGATATGTGGTGTCAGGAGTGTTGTTTATACCATTTAATGTGGTGGTAGGGACGTAGCAGAGAGCAACCCGAGGTATGAGACTTTGTTACAAGTTGTGATTAGATTCAGATAGGTTGATCGAGATAGATTTATTTTCATATTTTTTAATCTACTTTGAGATCGTGAGTATTTTCCGAAATAATTAAGTCAAATATCGCGATCAGAGTACGTACCCACGAAAATCGAATTAACTAGATATATCGAGAAATTTGAGTCCATAATATGTAAAATAGAAATGAGATTTCTAAGATTTCTAGTTCAACGGTAAGTTTTATTTCTCTATATAAACAACCTTCTCATTTTACAAGGAATAGAATCTCAAAACCAATAACCTTAGAAAAAGCACATTTTGTTATACATTTACATTTTTTTAAAAAATAAAAATTGTCCAAAATCTAGAATTGCTTCTCAAAGTTTTCCTACACAATCGCAACTAACTTGAGCATTGGAGGATTTATGTCGGAAAACATTCAAATGTCCTAACCATTTTATGTGATATTAGGTATGAATATGATGAACAGCTCGCATGTTGCACAGTCTATAGAGAATCGCAGGAAGATTTGTCCATACTATTACAAATTCAAATGTTGAGGTCGAGGTCGGGTACTAGTTAATCTACACTTGTTTTGGAAATGTACAAAAAATCAAACCGTCAAATTATTTGATCCGAATTTAATCGAAACAAGTAAAATCTTCGACTGTCCCGAGTTTTTACCAGAAATATATCAATTTGATTCGAATCTAGGACTTGAACAATCAAATCATAAATTTTTTACCACCAAATCACATCATTGAGGACATAATCAATCTACACGCTAACTCAATTTTAGGTGTCAACAATTAACATGGTGCATGGTGGGTGTCAAATAAAATTATGTGTTTATATTAAAAAAAAAATTCAAAAAAATTAATAATTATGTTAAATAAAACTACACTTATCATGTTATTATTAAATTGATATATTATTTTTGAGGTGTTTATTATATATATATATATATATATATATATATATATATAAGTGTTTATTAAATTATTGTATTAAATGCTCTCAATGAGTGTTTTTTGGTGTTAAAAGATTTAGGATTTAATTGTGAGAGTCTGAGGCATCCATAGATTTTATTATCTAGTTCGCTTAAATTCAGGTCGGGTGATTTGACGATGAAATTTTCCAATGTTAAAAAAAATATGCACATCCTAATGTTTTTCTATGACATTTCTTTCAAATAAACACCCCCAACAAGTATCTCATGCTCCTTTTTCTTTTTAGGTTTCTTTAGCCCTTCTCATGTAGGCCATTTGCTCAAAAAAAAAAAAAAAAAAAAAAAAAGCGGCAAAGATTAAGACTAAAGACAGGCTAACAATTATGATGTCCTCGTGGCTTTGGTTCGTAATAAATCTCCCCGAGATCATGTAGTTCCCACATGATTTATTGTTTGCATGCATAACCCATTAAATAGAACTATTGTACATTTATATAATAGACACAGTTTATTTTTACCTTTTAAATTTTTTAAGTAAACAAAAACGTGAGATTTATATATTTATTGCCCATGAATGAATACTACTTTGTTTGGAAATATAAAAATTAGTAATGTTGACAGGTGATTTTCATTACAGGGGCAGTTTCGGGATAATGCTCCCGGGATAATCCTCATTCAACCGTGAATTTGTTTGGTTATGGGGGACCAAAAACAAATTTAGTAAAATACAAAATAAACACACAAGATCGACAAGAAGGTTTTACGTGGTTCGGCGGGGTAACCCAACCTACGTCTACGGGAACAAAGTGAGGTGTTAATTTTATTACGAAACCGAGCTCGGCCGACCTGTATTCTCTAAGGTTGTCGAGCAGTTCTCTTTCGCAGTGTTTTTACAAAAAATACTTTTTTATGAGACTTATTTTCACCAACCTATACAAATGAGACTATCATCCCTTTATATACTAAGGAAAATACAACACTATTTCATAATATTTATGACGTCAGCCACGTGGTTCTCCTGCTGATTGACGGGCTCTTTGCCCCAACTGCCTTGCCGAAAGCGAGCATGTCATCTGACTCTTTGTCACATCACTCTGTTTTCTACACTGCCACACTTTACCATTATGATGTCAGCATGTAAAGATCTCTCATACGGTAGTACATGTCAGAGGGAAAAGTCCAAATAGTCCCGATCACACGGGGTGTCATGAGGACGGCCAGACAACGAGTCGTGCCATGCCAACTACTCCCGACCTGACCAAAAACATACGAGCTCAATATCCTGATCCATGAGGGAAGATAATACCGAACCGAGCTACCGGGCTAAAGTGGTCGGACTCGGTTTAGATGTTGTCGGCCTCTGAAATCTGCATCATGTTGTGTCCTCTGGTCGGTCAAATCCGAGAAGTCGGGTCCGAACACCATGCCTGGAAGGGGAGTAACCAATACCCTCTGAATATTCGTCCTTCCAAAATGAGAAATTCCATCTCTACCATTGGCGTACTATTCAAATAATTTGTCACAAGAAAACACCATCAACAAGTATAATACTTCAAAATTTGGTATGACTCCTTTTTTTCATTATACTCTTCATTCATTTAAGATTATACCCTGTTTCATGAATTTGTTGAACTCTTGGCTAGTTTTACATTGAAATAAGACAATTTAACAGTGTTTTTTTTTTAAAAAACGAATCTTCATTATGTGAACAACTAAATAAATTAAATAATATATTAATCACGCATACTTCGGTTTATAAGACTTTAATGGAATTTAGAGGCTGCGTTATTATGTTTGACCACAAGTAATCATTTGTTTATTATTAATTGGTTGGTGGTAGCTATTAATGAAATGGTCAAATTAATGGATATATGTTGTAATGAAATGGTCAAGCCTTCATTTACAATCTTGATGTAAACCTCCAATCATATAATGAATTCACCTTTCTTCAATCCACTCAAGAAAATGAACCATTAGAGAGACATTAATTTACTCTTTTATTTAAGGTATGTGGACGTAGCTTGATGATGTAGAATTCATGATCATATATTAAGATTATAGGTTCGAATATATTGAATGTGTTTCTTATAAGAACATGTGAGTCTGTGACAGTTGAGGGATTTACCTATTCCGTTTAAGCTCGTAATGAGTGATTTGACGGTGAGATTTCCAACGATTCAAAAAATATATACATTGTATAATGATATGCATATTAACAATATATTCATTCCAATATCCATTATCTCCTTGGATTCTAAATATAAATAATAGTAATGCACCGTTTAACTATTAGAAAGAACTTTGAAAAGAAATTTATAGTTCCCAAAAGTTCTACAAATTATAAGATATTATCTATTTTATTTTTTATATATTAAATTATTTGGCTAAATGTGAGTTGAAACTATTTTATTTTACGTCATGACTCTCTTGGTTGGTAATAAATAATAATACCAGTTTTTAATTAAGAAAAAATTATACCAATTATGATTATATTCCATTCATTCAATAATTTAATAATATGCACATATTAAAATTTAAAAAATAATCAATGATGTAACACTTCACTATAACTCAGTTAAATAAAAATAAAAAAAAAAAAAAAAAAAAAAAAGGAGCACGGACAAAGTCAAACGATGTCCTATTTTAGCTAACATGACAACCCCACACTCTCACAGTCGTCACAACCTACGTATTGACCGTTAGATTCTCGTAAAAACAATAAAAGAATCCACAATCATACCGTCTGCGTTACTTATAGTAATATCAACAGTCAAAAGTGATCACAGCCATCACAGTGCTGTAACGACGAAGCTGATGAGATGGCAGTTTTTTTACGTGTTTATAATCACAAAGCTTTAAACTTTATACCTTTACTCTTCTTCAAGTCACAGACAACCAATGGAAACTGATCATGTTGGTTATATGAATTTCACTGCAAAAACACGCAGTTGACGAGAGATTTTATATTATTGTTGACGTTTCAACAGCAAGTTTTCACCTTCTTTATTATTATTATTATTATTATTATTATTATTTTTGTTTCTTTATTCATCAGCTCTGCAGTAACTTCACTGTGCTGAGCGAATCAACATTTCTACTTCTGTTTTTTTGCCCCATATGGCTTGAATTGAACTATTTTTTTTTGGTCTGTCTTGTCCTTGGTGACTCGGTCAACTTGTGCAGAGCTGCTAGGAAAATACTTGATCAGTAGAATTCTGCTTGGAATTGAATTGATTATTTGTTGGTTGGCTGTGGCTTGTTGCTATTTTTGCTTAGCCCCGCAGCCTAATATTTTGTCAAAAGTTGATTTGTATTTGAGTTAAATTGTCTGTTTTTAGAAGTGGGGTTTTGAGGAAGTAGCCTTCCCATCATTGCCGTGTGCCTTCCACTGCATGAACTGTGTTGACTGTTGAGGTATTATTCTTTTTATTGTTGTTATAGTGAGATTGTTTTAAAGTTATTCTTTTGATGAAAACTTTACACCCTCAAGAATCAAGAATTCGACTTTATCATCGGTGAGGGCTGGTTGATATGTTTCCAAATATCAATTTTTACTATTATTTAAATTTTTTGAAACCCTTTTATTTGTTAACTGCTTGTAGGGATCCGGGTCACCAAGCTTTTGAATGGGGACTGATGATGTTGCTGATATAGTAGAGACTCTTCCATATCCTTCTTCCTTTAAAGTATGAAATAATCCTCCAAGTCTTTCTCACTATTTTTTTTTTTTTTTTGCTTGAGTTGTAATGTTTGTTCTTTTAGTTGTATATGTGCCATTAACATTTTACATACCGCCGCAAGGGTGTGGCTCGGTGGCAAATGACATTGTTCAAGTCTAGGCGTGCGTATTTTTTGTAAGAGTTTGGGGACAGTCGGAGATTTTAGTTGTTTCGCCTAAGCTCAGATATGGTGGTTTGGTGGCGGGGTTTTCCAAAAAAAAAAAACATTTTACATACCGTTTCCATGAAAATCGAGAGATTTAATTCTGTACTATTCATATTTTAATGTGCTTAGCAATCACAAATGTGTGTATGACTTATGGAATGTAAGAATGATAAACATGTGGTGTAAAATTTCATATATTTGCTGATTATGCAATTGAGTCTGATTCTTTGAAGAAAAAGTGATGATTTGTTGTTTTTATGATGTAATTAGTTGTTTAATGGAAAATGTGAAGATAGGAACAATAACAGAATGAAAAAGTTTTTAATATATATTTCGTTAAGAAAGTGAACTCGAGTCGTACTGCTGTCTTTGAAATAGGTTATTATCTCATTGAAAAGGGAACGAAGAGGTATAGCGATGTAATTTATTGAAGTAACTACGAATAGCGTGGTAATTCTATGGAATTGGGTGACTTTGAGATCGTTTGAATGTTTTCAATTTAGACCAGATTTTCCATGAACTATGTTTCATGATTGCAGGTCCATCATGGTATGTGCACAGAACTGAGGAAATTTGTGGAAAGAATTGCAAAGATATTTCCAGAAATAGAAGCAGCCCGACCGCGATGCTCATCCGGAGTTAAGGCGTTATGCTTGTTGAACAGTGGAATTGAAAAGGCCAAGTTACTTCTTCAGTACTGCAGCGAGTCTAGTAAACTCTATTTGGTGTGTATATGCTTTTGATTTGTTATTAATAATGTGTATGAGAAGAAAAATAATAAATATCTCTCAACTTGTTCTATTGAACAGCAAGGCAAATATTTTTGAAACCATTGTTGTGCAATTGATATATAGTAATTAAATGGCTGGAGTTTCTGCCTGTGATTGGCTCATGTAGTTCGATTCCATCTTTCCAGGGGAATTCTACATGCTCTGCAATATCTTAGGAGAATCTTTTAATGATGAAAATCATCTATAGAGATTGCTCCTTGTGTAACATTGTGTTGTGTGCCAATGTGGCTGTTCCAGTTTTGCTTATCTGCTTACCTGTTAAATCATGATTGGTAATTGCATATTTCAGGCAATAACTGGGGATGTCATAGTCTCAAGGTGCAGGAGATCAAAGAACTTGCTGGAGCAAAGTTTAAGCGAAATTGAAAGCATGGTTCCAGTAATGCTGGCAGTTGAGGTCAGTCAACTCTGTATACCTTATAAGTTAGAGCTTCTTCATCTTCTTTTAAACGTTAATATGGTGGATAGTGGACATTTGCTGGTTGACTGGAGGAGCAGGGTACTGGAAAAAACTGTGTACTGTCACCTAGCCGTCCAAGTATTTTATCTGTTGCAGTATACAATGGTCCCCATGGACATACTCGATTATAACTTAGAAGCCATCGAAGGGAATTCTTCTTTTATTTCGGAGACCTGCTTTAGTCCAATTATTGATAATAAGTGTCAGGACAAGCAATCTTGAATCCTGCTTATTTCATCATGGATTTTGTGGCATTGTTCCTATTTGCTGTCTTCATTGCTCAGAAACAGTACCTAATTATGTCTTAGGTCACCTTATTATTCTTCTTTTATTTGCTCCTGCATTAATTTTCTTATAGAATGGGTACTGAATGTCACTTGCAGATCTCTCAAATTATTGATGAGCTTAGGGATGCAAATTTTATCCTGGACTTACCTGATGAGGAGGCTGGGAAGGTTATGCGAGAATTGCTCCAGCAGGATGCGTCTGCAACAGATTCACTGGAGTGCTCAGAAATCAAAGCTTTACAGCTTGCAGCTTCAAGGCTTCGTATTACTTCGCCAAAGGCCATCTTAATTGAGAAAAGATCTCTTAAGAAGTTACTAGATAAATTTGGTGACAGTGACCAATCCAAAAGGAAGGTCTTAAAATACTTTTTGTATCTGTTGAAAAAGTATGGAAATGCAATTCTGGTGAAGCAGAAAGATAATGACTGTGCTCATGAGGAGGGGACGCATACTGTTTACAGTCAGTCTTTTGAAGTGGAATTCCTTGCGGAAGAGAGGAAGCATGAAGCTCAAACTGGTGTCTTAAGTAGAGCTATAATCCCTGAGGAATTTAAGTGTTCCTTATCTTTGAGATTAATGTATGATCCTGTTGTCATTGCATCAGGACAAACATTTGAAAGGATGTGGATACAGAAATGGTTTGATGAGGGTAATCATACCTGTCCAAAAACTAAAATGAAGCTGGGCCATCAGTCACTGATTCCAAACACAGTCTTGAAGGATCTGATATCGAAGTGGTGTATGAAGTATGGAATCACCAATTCTGACCCAAACATTCAAAAACAAGCTCTTCATTCACGGGATACTTCTTCTACTTCCATTTCTAGCATTTGCAGTTCTATGAATGATCTACGTGTTCCATTGGATGTCAGCAACGTATCACTTGGATCTTTAGACACTAGTTATAGTTCAGATACCTCGTCCAATAACATGGTCGATGGCTTAATTTTGATGCCGATGCAGACTAATGATGACTTTCATAGATATCAATCATCCACAAATGTAAATGATAAAGATTTATCCAGACTTACAGAACTTAATTGGGAATGTCAATGCAAGGTGATTGAAGGTGCTAAAAGCCAATTGGAACAAGATAATCAAGCTTATCATTCTCTGTCATCTACGAATTTTGTTGAACCTCTCATTAGATTTCTGAGGAATGCACAAGATTTGCATGACGTAAGATCCCAAAGAATTGGATGTCAATTGTTATTGGCATTTGTGAGCAAAAACAGGTAATGTATTCTCTGGGCAGGCATCAGTTACAATGGGATTTCTTCATATGCGACTAATCTTATAATTCAGGGTTATTTTATGTTGTTTAATATCTTCAAAATTGTCTGAGAAGTTCCATATATCATTCAGTTTATTATGATGTGAGTTATTCAGTTTGAGGAACTAGAATTATACAAATGTCGTCAAAAACCTGTCTTTGCTAAGTCATTTGCTCAAGCATATCTGACTATCTGTGATATTGTTATTTTGACCAGACAATTTTACAATTTTGACATTTTGCATCATATAATAGTTTTTATTTCTCAAGCAATTGTCCTCATTTGTTTGTTTTTATATGTTGGTAATACTTCTATATGATGCTACTTATTCATTGCTTTATGTTGCTTAATGCAGAAAGGGGATATCATACTTAAATGAAGATGTGTTTGGTCTGCTGGCATCTTTTCTTGATTCAGAAGTGGCTAAAGAAACCCTTGCTATTTTGGTATTGTTGTCAAGCGATACATATTGTGCATCTAAAATTGTCGCAAGTGGTGCTATTTCTTCCATTTTAAACATGCTTGACCCTCTGAACGGAGAATTCCAGATGCACGCCATTAAAATTCTTCATAACTTGACATTGGATGTTGGCATTCATTCCTGTATTCCTCCTTCAGAGTTCCTTCCAAAGTTGGTTCCATTTCTGAAAGATGCTACTCTTGCAGTAAGTTGTTTAGTGATACTGGAAAACATGTGTAATACCGAAGATGCTAGGGTTAGTGTTGTTGAAACCAGTGGGTGCCTATCTTCTATAGCTGAGCTACTTGAGATAGGTAGCCAGGAGGACCAAGAACATGCAGTGGCCATTCTCCTTTCTTTATGCTCACAGCGTGATCAATATTGTCAGTTGGTCATGTATGAAGGTGTTATCCCTTCCCTTACCAATGTATCTAAGAATGGGAATGACAAAGCAAAGGTATGCGCTTTGGAATTGCTCCGGCTCTTAAGGGATGTCGAATATTGTGATGAGCAACAATGTTTTGGTACTGAGATAGACACCTCTAAAGGTGCTAGTAGCCACCCCAAAGAAAAGAAACAGTCTTCAAAGACTTCGGGGTTTTTCGGAAGGAAACTTTCGATTTTCTCTAAAACCCAGTTCTCTCGCGCTAAGAAAGAAGAAATTAAACATTGATTTTAGCTATCTTCTTCTACACTTTTTAACTTTGTGGTAGACTAAGATTGTAGATACAAGGTAAATAAGAAAGGATTCTGCAGGGACTAGGGAGCAGGGTAGGATTTTGTCAAGGCTGGAGGTTTTTGAAATCTAGTTGATGAATAGTTTTGTTTTCGTTCGAATGCTAATCCATAACATTGAGTTCTTAATTAAGCTTTGATTGCCTTCTGTAATGTATGTGTGACCAGATTTCTGCTGTTTATTACAATGTATAGTTCTATTTGATGTTCTATTTTATATTGAGTACATTTTCTTATCTTATTAGGATCCAAAATACATAAAATCGTATCGGAAGTGAACCTTGCTGTCTAATTTTCATCTCCACGAGACTGAAGTAGTGTTACTTGATAGTGTGTGGGATTTCAGGTCAAGTGATTTAAATATGGCAATTCTACCTCGCAAATAGCAGGAGCCATCAGAAGAAATGCTTGTGCTGTAAATATTCGGACTTCGTATTCACCAGCATCAGCAGAGGTGAGATATTCAGGTCAGTCTGTAAAATCTTTCAGTTCATTCAGAAGATTTCGGTGATATGACTTCTGATCCGACCGGCTATATGAATGCGCGATATGCGATTTTATATTATTAGGCTTCGTCCTAATTAGATTTGAATTTTAGGATTTTTTAAATTTATAACGAGCCGAATGACTGTTGTAATTTCATTCTTGTGGTTATTTTAATGAATATTTTCAATTTTTCATTAACTTAAAAAAAAAAAAAAAAAAAAAAACGCTATGTGCCGACAAATCTCAAGAAATGGGATGACCCATCTGTGTACAGTGCACACCAGCAGCAACTAGCCATCATAGTTCCTAACTTAGGTTCTTGACCTACAAGAGCCACATTCATGTGATTGGTTGGCAATGTCCCACGAAACTCAAAATTTTATTAAAATATTTTTTATAAAATTAAAAATTAATTTTTATTTTATCCTCATTAAAATAAAATATATATATATATATACAAATTTTATGAAAATTAATTTTTACCGTTACTGCAGTGGTGCAAAAACAGCTACAGTAAAGTTATGTGCACCAAAAAAATCCAAAAATACTAAAAAAACAAAAATTTACTTATCTGTTAATACTTGCATGTGTTATCTTTTAATACGAGTGAAGTGGGCATTATATTATCAAATTTTAAGCCTATTGACCCGCAAATATCATGTGAAGACAGGATGTGGTATATCATGTGTTGGGTCTATATATCATCTTTTTCACAGCAGATGGACTCCATATAATTATGAGACCCGTTTATTATGAGAGAGATGACATATACACCCGATATATAATATAATTTTCGTGAAGACAGAAGCTGCCCAAGAGCGTATGAAGTATGAACCCCTTTAAAGCTGTGGTGGTTAACAGTTTACTATGTCTCCCTCCATTGGCAGGATTTATTGGGATTTGTTCGGTGGATATTATTTGACCTGACTGGAAAAATCACATCCAAAGCTCTGCATTAATGCGATTTAACCCCTTAATTTGATCTGTCATTTCACTCTTAATCAAGGAAAGAGAAAGATGTTAATATATCAGGAAAGAATCAGAAATTGCTGCCCAATGCCCATTGCTCTTTTCTTTACTTCTTTAGTTTAACTTTTTCTCTTCTGGAAGGTGAAGTCACTCAATGAAACTATATGTTATTCTACTAACCAGACTTAACTGAACTAGCAAAACTTTGTCTGTCACCATCAAGTACAAACTCACACGTGCATGATTTCATGAAAAATAAACTTCAAATTGTTCATGCTTGATAGATGATATAAACACTTATAAGCAGCAACAGGAAAGTGGGAAACTTCTTGGTCAAAGCCATGAAATGGAAGATCTTTCTGGATCAATATAATGATTTTCATTTTTAAAAAAAGTGATCTCATTTACAAAGCAAAAGCCTGACACCACAATTGTCACATCATATCAATCCAGTTTTGCAAGAAATGTTTACCTATACTCGTACTAACTACTACAGTAACAAAGCATGGCATGAGGTGGTCTCCACTCTGACTTGATAAGTCCCTATAACCCCATCATTTACGTTGGTTGTCCTCAGTTGATTATGATATATTTGTCAAAATCTTCTTAATTACAAGCTTCGATCTTAGGATTGCTGCATTGGTGGGAATAATGGGATTTGTTTTCTGTTCCGTTTTAGTAATTTGTTAAAGGGTTAATCGGAGAATCCATGGATATAATCTGGGCTTATGTGTTTTATAATTGAAAATATAAAATAAAATAAATCAATGGCCTAAAACAGCACCCGGCAGAGCAACTTACTATTGCCTTGCAGTAATTTGACATGATTGGCGTCAGTAAAAATCACATCACATTTAAGACCAAGCGGACCCCTTCCGCACATTTCAACAGAAAAAAGAAAAAATATTAAAAAAAAAAACAAACCTCTTTTTTTTTTTCCTTATAATTAAAGTGCTACAAATAGGCTGTCTACAGAAAATCGTAGGGTTGTGATCCATTGGTTTCTTGGAACTTTGAGAAAATTAATCAATTTGGTTGAAAAAACAACTCCAATGTTCAGTTAAAAATAAGAAATAATTTTGAATCATAAATCTTGAACAATTCAGTTATTGTGGCCATTAACCATCGGTTAAGCCATCTATTTCATTTTCGTCCAAGGATACTTCATTATCAAGCAACTGAAACGGTCAAAGATCATCATAAGAAAGAATTCAAGCAAAGGCAGACACCATACCCAGTACCCACCTTGGAGCCAAAACCCATCAAACCCTAACTAAGTTTCTGTATAACTTGAAACTGTAGACAGTACATTCCCACATCACTTGATGATTAAGACACTGCCTCTATACAGTGGACCTCCCCCCAGCTGACTCCTCTCTCTAGTCTCTGTACTCTATAATCGCTTCCATTTCCTTTTTTTACAGTCTCTGCCTTCATTCCTTCATCAATCTTGTCATCCAATATTTCCTCTTCCTATATATAATCCCTTTCTCTTGCATTTCAATGGGAATAAGTCAGCCACTCTTCAACTATATACACACACACACACAAGTCACCATTCTTTACAATGATCTCTCCTCTTTAGTTTAAACAGTTAACCCATGAGAAACAGATTTGTAAGAAGCATTATAAGGGGTACTGGTTGCTCTCAACTCAAGTAAGCTTCACTGCTTAAACCAATACTGCTGTGGACATAAACATGATGGACAGGCAACTGGAAAGTTCTAGGATAAATTGGCTACGGCAACAAAACAATGTGGCCCAAAACTTTAGTTTTATTCATCATAAAAATCAGCCAGCTGCAGGTTATGATCATATGCCTGAGCTTGCTGCTATGTTTGAGAAGAGTTCAGGTGAACCAGACACGTTCACTTGGAATTCAAACTCACAAACCAGTGACTTGGCAAGTTTTGTTGATGTTCTTGAACCTGGATCTGAGTTTCGACATGAGAAAGTTGATGGGGATAGTGGAACATGGGTGAATCTCTGTTCGTCCAAGTCTACTGACTGCAAAGTGGCGCTCAAAGAGAGAGCTGCCATGAATATGAATGAGGTGGTTATTTTAGATAGCGAGTGTGATGATGATTGGTTATTTATCGATGATTTTGAAACATTTGCAGACAAAATCGACAGTTCCGGTAAAAGAAAAGCAGCGGTATGTTTATTTGCTTTCAGTCTTTTATTGTAATTTCATCATCTTGTTTTTAAATTTTAAATGTAGATCATGAACAAACTTATTAGTTCCCTTGTTCTGAGAAATAGCATGTTGTTAAATTAATCAAGTATTAAAAACTGATACTGCTTTTATTCATGTTAAACTTCTGGATATTTCAGTTTTCTTTATCAGAGGATTATAATAACGAGGAAAGGACAAAAGTTGCAGCAATGGAATCCATGGGATGCATAAAAACTTCATCAAAGAATGCAGCAGCTTCGAAAGCGTCAGAGTCAGAGAACAAGAAGCTAGGCAAAGTACGTGGGCGGCCTAAATGTCATAGCCAGCGTGACCCCAAGTGTCTCTCTTTAGCTGAGAAAGTATGTCTAGATTAATGTGGCGCCCTTTTAAATTATCTTATATAGTAATGATGTAGGGTTTAAATGAGATTAAAGAAGATAAAATAATATGGAAATGAAGTAATTTTAATTTGTTTGATTTTTTTTTAACTTAGTGTTAAAATTATATTTTTTTTATAATTTTATGTCTGTTTAATTCTGTTTTATTCTCTTTATCATATTCGTGTCCACCATCAAAACTTGACTTTTACATGCGACGAATGCAAATCATGTCACATATTAATACATCTGTCCATGATTATTATTTATAGAAAAAGAGACGAAAAATTCACGACAAGCTGCAATGTTTGCGAAACATGATCCCTTGGAGCAACAAGCATAATAAAAGCAACGCGTATTTGCTTGATGAGATCATCATTTATCTGAAATATCTTGAAAATCAATTCTTGGTAACATCTTAACTTTTAATTTAATTTTTTTTCTTTTCTCTGACCTTCTGTCTTAGTGTTACCAAAATATTGATGTTTATTGTGTGGGTATCATAGTATTTTCAGATCTTGTTAGCAGAACCCAATTCTCAGGATAATCCCACCCCAGCAATTAAACCTAAAAAATTCACAGCAAAAAAGGTAACAATTAATACCCGTTATTCGGATATTAATAAATCTGACAAATAATATTTTCTTGCGTATCTCACTTGTGCTCAACAATTTAAGCAACAGAAATCTCCTCCAGCAGCAAATGTTAATTTTGTCTATCCGGCGCAACAAACAGAAACTGAAAGGCAGCAGCCATTGGCTTCTCAATTTGCTGCACAGTGGGGATCCTCAACCTGTGATCTGTCTCTTCCAGCAGAACAATACGTTCATGGCCCATACTCCTTCGCTGTAATTTGCTTCTACTGAAATATATTTACTCTTAGTTATTAATTTGTTTGATTTATATCACATGCGGTTGAATATCATAAGTAATACGACAATTGTTTCATTGCAGCAGCAATTACCCATTACTTATGATCCTCAGACATTAAGCCTTCTACATCAGTCGTTTTATCACTGATGATCCAGCCGCCTGCCTTTTTATATAACATGGGATGAAGCAGACATGGTCCGAAGTTACGTTTCTGTTCTACAATCAACCCCTTTTTGTTTTAACATATAATATATATCTGAAGTAAATTTCCTTTTGCAATTAGACTCTCAGGCACCAGTAAATTGTTTCTTTTTTTTCCATTCACTTTATAATATATGGGTCTGCAAGAAAACTTTTGATGCCTGCAATACAATGCTCTCTATTATTTATCTATGGGTCTCAATATTTGTTTCTCTTATGCATAATTTGCAATGTTACTGTCATGGGCTAGCAGTGTCTTGATTGCGAATCCTATATGTTGTTGCTTGAGAAGTATCAGAAAACGCCATAGTAGTTCGTTCAGTAAAAATGCTTGTTCTTATTTATAGGAGCGAAATCAAATCACTATTACTATTAATCATTGATTATTATTTAATCACATGTATTGATACTAATCTTTTAAAAAAATATTAACATCAGGGGTGTACTATATGTTCTCAACTTAACATTTTACTAATTATTGTTACTTAATAACTCTTGTTGTTACTTAACAATTATTGTTACTTAATTATTTGATTAACAATTATTGTTGTTATTTAATAATTTCCAATATGAAATTATTATTAATTGTTGTTATTTAACAACACCAAATAATTTCCAATTAACAACAATTTCTAACATTTCACACTCACATGATGAGATCAACAATTTTTATTATCTCAACAAGAATAATTCATACTTTGCAATTGTGTCGTGCGACCAACATACTTCGGGAGCTCTTTTGCTATACATATGTTAGGAATATATAGCCGCCCTCAAAAATGGATAGAATCATAGTGGATTATGTATGCAGTATCCTCGATCAATTATCACATTAAATCTCTCTCGATCTTTTTTCGAATGTAATATTTATTTTGTATTCACAATCAATCATGTTTGATCACATAGAATAACATAATTGATCAATCAATCTTATAATGATCTTTCTTCTTTTTCGAATCTCTCAACCTTGATTCAATTTCATTTTCCAGAGATGTCCTTTCAGATCGAATCTCTCATGATCATTCAGTAACACTCCAAGATAGCGATCATCAAATCTAAGTTTTGAGAAGCAGACAATAGTCTAAATGGTACAAGATGAGATTGAAATAATCTCAAGGGTCTCACACAATATCAAGACCGAGATATTTACTTGTATTACCCTTAATAGTCGTAAATGTACACATGGTATGAAATCATGTGCTATGGTATTCTCTCATTTCCCATGGAGCGCATGTCTCATAAATATCATACAGATTATAATTTAGACAAACAAAATGTCTAACTCATAACTGATATTAAGACCAGTAAGGTGAAACGAATTTATTTTCCTTAGGTCATATCACAGAGAAAGTGACCTCATAACGACATTACTTAATTTTCAAGTTTAAGCTCTCTAAATTATCACTCAAATTAATTAGTTTAAAAATTTGTCTCATCTCTCATTAACACAAAGTAATGGAGGCGATTGCCCGTGTGAGAGGGCCAATCATTCACTTGTCTGACATATTTCTCATATTAACGAATAATATATTGGTTTAAAACATGTATCAACATATTAACATGTAAGCATTGAATACAAACATCAAGAGTATTAACATTAGTAAACATTATTTGGGAAAAATACATATCATAATATGTAAGCACATTAACATCTACGCAATCCCTGAGTTTTTACATGTCTAACAAAGACATCTCTAGGAACAGGCTTGGTCAATGGATCTGCTACAATTTCTTGCGTAGAAATGTACTTCATGTTTACCTCTTCTCGTGCAACTATGTCTTTCACAAAGTTATATTTGGTATCTATATGTTTCGTTTTACAATGAAATTTTGGGTCTTTTGTGTAGGCTATCGCTGCTTCACTATCACAGTTAACTAATACTGGACCAGAAGCTTCATTTGACATACCCAAATGATCCAAGAACCTTTTCAACCACAAAACCTCATGTACTGCTGATGAAAATGCCACAAATTCAGCATCCATTGTGGATAAGGCTACACAAGACTGTTTCTTACTGCTCCATGAAATGACACCATTGTTTATCAAGAAAATAAAACCCGAGGTAGATTTTATTTCATCTAAATCTCCTCCCCAGTCAGCATCAGTATAGCCTCTCAATTGCAGATCATTTTCTTGATAACACAATGAGTAATCAGTTGTCCCTCTCAGATACTTAAATATTCTTTTAACTGATTTCCAATGTACTAGTCCTGGATTGGATTGATATCTACTTACCATTCTAACAGCGAAACAGATATCAGGTCTTGTACACAACATTGCATACATTAAACTTCCAATTGCATTTGCATAAGGAACTTTCTTCATTTGTTCATTTTCCTGTGGAGTTTCAGGACACAATCTAAGACTCAAAGCTTCAGTTTTCGTGATAGGAGTATCAATGGGTTTACAAGCCTGCATTTGAAAGTGTTCAAGAATTTTCTTTATATATGACTCATGTGAAAGAGATAATAAATTCTTTGAACGATTTCTTGAGATCTTAACCCCAAGAATATATGCAGCTTCACCCATCCTTCATCTCGAAGTTAGATGATAACCATTTTTTGATGTGTTTTACAAACTCCTTATCTTTCCGGCTATAAGTATATCATCCACGTTCAAAGATAAGATAATGAACTTATCTTTATCTCTCTTTGTGTACACACAATGATCATCATCTATCATTGTGAAATCATTCGAAATGATTGTATTGTGGAATCATATATATCATTTTCTAGACGATTGCTTGAGACCATATATAGACTTTAAGAGTCTACATATTTTCTCATTTTCATTTTCTTTTATGAAACTTACTGGTTATTCCATGTAGATTTCTTCATCAAGTCCTCCATTGAGAAAAGCAGTCCTCCATTTAATATAAATCTAGATCCATGTTTGCTACTATAGCCAGAATCAATCGAATTGAGGTAAACCTTACAGCGGGTGAAAAAGTCTTTTCGTAGTCAATTCCTTCATGTTGTGTATACCATTTTGCTACAAGCCGTGTTTTATATCTTTCGATATTGCCATCGACATTACACTTTATTTTAAGAACCCATTTGTTCTTGATAGCTTTGCGTCATTTGGGTAGATCAACCAATTTCCAAACTTGGTTGGACCTCATTGACTCCATTTCTTCTTCCATTGCTTTTATCCATTTTTCCTTAGCATGACACTGAAGAGCCTCTTTTATGTTTCTAGGTTCTTCATCCTCTTGAGGTAGAATCATAAAGGTTTCTCTTTCGATATCGAAACGACGTCGAGGAATGCCTATACGATTACTATGTCGCAATTGGGATTCTAGTGGTGGAACTAATTCCTCATTTTCCATATTATTCCCATTTGGATCGTGCACATTGCTCCCACTTGGATTATGTACATCACTCCCACTCGGATCACGTGAATGAGACTTGTGTGAAACTAATTCATCATTTTGAGATTCATGTGAAACAAATTCATCATGTTTTCTCAAATTTCTCTCATCACTCCCACTTGAATTAGGTAAACCCGAGTGTTCACTAATCATGTGATCCATGTGATCTTGAGTTTCATATATAGATAAATCTTGACATCTCTACATGCTTAGGAAAATCATTTTCTAAAAATGTGATATCTCGTGATTCAAATTCTGTCACGCCTCCACTTTCATGTTCACCTATGCAAACATATCATTTTGATTGTTCAGAATATCTTATAAAGATACATTTATTTCCTCTTGGGCCTAACTTTCCATGTTCGTTCATATTCGTGAGAACGCACATGAACATAGGCCGCACAACCCCAAGGTTTTAGAAAGTGAATATCTGGTTTACGACCTGTCAATAACTCATATGGTGTGGTGGACACATATTTTGATGGCACTCGGTTAAGTACATATGTGGCAGTTAATAATGCATCACCCTAATAGGTTATAGGCAAATCTGCTTGTGCCATCATAAACCTAACCATTTCAAGAAGACTTCTATTTCTTCTTTCCGCAACACCATTTTGTTGAGGAGTAGCAGGAGCAGTCAGCTGACGATTAATTCATTTTTCATCACATAATTCTCTGAACTGATCAGATAAGTACTCACGACCACGGTCAGTGCGTAGTGCTTTAATTTTCTTGTCCAGTTGATTTTCTGTTAAATTCATAAATTTCTTGAAACATTTTAATGCTTCAGATTTATGAGCAATCAAATAGACATAACTAAAGCATGTAAAATCATCTATGAATGTGATCAAATAAGATGCTCAATGCCTTGCTCTGACATTCATTGGGCCGCAAATATCTGAATGGATTAATTGTAATGGAAATTCTGCTCTAGTCTCTTTTCCAAATGGTTTTCTCGCAGTTTTTCCAGCCAAGCAATATTCACAGGTTGACAATTCTACCTTCTCAATATTTCCCAGAAAGTCTTTTTTGGCTAATCTGTTCATTCTTTGCTAGCCAATGTGACCAAGTCTAGCATGCGACACAATTACATCACAATCATTATTGACAGTTGAAGTAACAAACGAAAAACTGGAATTGTGATTGAAACACTCAACATTCAATACAATAAAACCATCAAGAAAATAACCAGAACCATAGTGTATTGTATCTAAGTACAAATCAACACTAAATTTATGGAAGTTCAAATTGAAACTTAAATTAACCAAAACCAACGCAGAAACTAAATTTCGACGATTTGTGGAGCAAACAATACATCATGTAGTAGTAAAGTTTTTCCACCATGCATGACTAACTTGCATATTCCTATGTCTTTGACTTCAACCCGTGATTTGTTGCCAACATATATCCACTTCACCCCAGGTGAAATTCGTCGAAATTCCACGAAGGCATCTCTATCATTCGCTACATGGTCTGTGGCTCATGAGTCTACAGTCCACAAAAGATTAGATTCAGTTAGAAAGATTGAACTTGAAACACATATTTCATTTAAATATGCACGAAACGTATTCACCTTTTTAGGCTCAATGCAGTCACGAGCAAAATGACATTTCTTACCACAGTTAAAACATTTAACTTGATTGGTTTTCTGTTTCTTTTCTGGCTTGGAAGAATTTTATTTTTTTCCAAACTGGAACCCACCACCATGAAATTTTATTTTCTTCTTGAAACCCCCAGGTTTGCTAGTTTCTGTCATATACACTTCAGTATTTGACTTAGCGGCTGCGAGTCGGTCGTTTTCTAATTCAATGTGACGTTTAGCATCATCAAAGGTTTTGATGCTCTCATTGTGGGTCAAATGCATCTTCATATACTCTCACCTATTTGGATGAGAACGAATGACCGCTTGGACTTTCTGTTCATCTGTAAGAACATGTCCAACATCTGCCAGTTCAGTAATCATGTTTGACATTTGCCTCAAGTGTTTTGACATAGTAAACTCATGGCGTTTCTTGTATGTGTCAAACTTGGTTGTCAGTGACCTGAGTTTGGTTATTGAGGTACTACCAAACTTTTCAGCTAGCGTGGACCACATGTCCTCAGCCATGTCATATTTCCTGAACTCTTTCATTAGGTCATTATCCATACTGCTTAGCAACGTAATGCAGGCAATGAAATTATCTTTCTTCCAGGCATCATAAGCCTCTCGGCCTCGCCTGTGTTGGGTGGTAGTGCCATGTTCAGGTTCATCCATGCTCATTTTCAAAGTTTCAAGAACCTCTTGGTCTTCTAGCACATATTAGATTTTCATGCTCCAAATTTCATAATTATCGTCATTCAGTTTCTCACCCTTGTTGAGTTCAACAATAATGTTCTTTGTTGCGGAAGCCATATTAAAAAACACAAAGTTTCTACAGACATTCATGCACAATTTTTAATACTTTTGACTTATTTTATCATGAAATGAATTATGTTTAATAAGATTTTTCACTGGGGTTAGAGTCAAAAGGCCACTATGTGTCCAATCATCATCCAATTACCCAATGTAAAAATATTATCAACATAATCATGTAAAATCATTTTCTAAAAATTACATAAATTCTTAGAACATCTTAATCATGCGACTATTAATGTACATGACAATCATTTATTTAATTACATAAATTAAAATCAATATTAAAACATCCACACATATAAATACAATATTTACATGCCGTGAAATAACAAACAATTACACACATAAACATTAACATAGTTTTATCATCGAAAAACTAATATCTAACACTTAGAACTTTTCTGGTTCTAGAGTTCCAACGAATAAATGTCTTAGGATAAGAATCCTTAAATTGTTGTGGCAACTCGTAATTGATCTTACAATGTTTCCGTGACATCAAAGGAAAAATGGTATTATTTGCCTTATATTGGTGATACTCAATCGATAACCTCCCAATGGCTATGTTATATTGAACACGTAGTTCTTCTGTATGAGTTACTAATTTCCAAATATCAGTAAGTCGTCTTTGCCATATTTCTAGGAGAGTATTTCGTAGCAATCTGAGTCTGTTCGGTTGTCCTATCCAATTACCGCCCATATAGATTCTTGTAACATGTTATTAAAGGTGATGATATGCGAAATCATATCACCATCTTCTCCCATCCGATACTTATCCAGATCCAGCAACATGTCTTTCAATTTTTCACTATGTGCGGATGTCATAACCCTTTTTGCAGTTTTTTGTCTAATCGGCATGATTTTTCTGCAACAAATATAAAGAAAAATCATTATAATGAAACACAAAGTTACATTAACTAAAATAAACACCACAAAGATATTCATTTACATAAACACAAAGTTTATATGATAAAACAATTTTATCATGGCCGATTAATACAATATGTAAAAAAGGATTAACCATTTAATCATGACAGATCGGAATTACCGAAGCAAACCGATACAGACATGACCAACACGGGCCAACACATATGCCACGCTTCATTCACGCGCTATAAGAGTGGCTCACGCGCTGGCCACGGGCTCCCACTCGCCCTCACGAGCTCTCACGCGCCGGCCAGTCTCGGCCGAGTCACACGCGCGGATGACATGTCGTCCGCTTGTTCTGTGGTCGTATGACATGTCGTTTAGATCTTATACTTACAGCCGACTTGTCGGTTGATATGTTGTGGACGACATGTCGTCCTTCTCGGTGTTATGCGTACGACTTGTCGTACATAAACCAGATGACATGTTGTCTGTAAACGAGGCACACATACGACTTGTCGTCCTCTTCTCTAAATAGCTGATGACATGTAGTACATCTATTCTGAGAGTGTTTTTCTGGGTAAAAATATATTCATCTAGCCAACTTCTAGGGTCCATATCTTTCTCAATTTTAATCCAAATTAAGCAAATGATATACCAAATTGAAGATCTCATGACCTAGTTTTCAAAATATATTTGAACATGCGATTATTAATTTTCTACATAGAGTTATTATGACCCAAAGTTGGAAGAAAATCATTTTTGTAAAAACAAAAACCAGAAGCATTTTCAACATTTTCATACATGTTCATGCAATTTTTGTGTAATCTGACTAGAATACATGCATTTAAGCTCTGATACCAATGTTAGGAAACGTAATCCCTAATATATTTACATGTTTGTCCTCTTACGATCTAACCATCCAGTAAATTGTTTCTTTTTTTTTTTGCCATTCACTTTATAATATATGGGTCTGTAAGAAAACTTTTAATGTCTGCAATACAATGCTCTCTATTATTTATCTATGGGTCTCAATATTTGTTTCTCTACGCATAATTTGCAATGTTACTGTCATGGGCTAGCAGTGTCTTGATTGCGAATCCTATATGTTGTTGTTTGAGAAGTACCAGAAAACGCCATAGTAGTTCGTTCAGTAAAAGGGTAAAATTGTTGATATGGTGAACGGAAAGTGATCCAAGTGTGAACGTAATCCCTAATATATTTACATGTTTGTCATCTTATGATCTAACCATACATGTATTACTAGTCCTAGATTTATTTACAAACTAATTGAAATAAATCTAAGTTAATCACAACACAATTGCATACCTTTAAACTTGTAGAGACATCTTAATCAAACTTAATTGATTGCTTAACTCAATAAGCAAATGGTCTTATTTATAGGAGGGAAACCAAGTCACTATTAGCTCACATGCATGGATTACTATTAATCTTTGATTACTATTTAATCACATGAATTGATAATTATGTAATCACATGTTTTTGGATGCATAATGACTTTCTCTAACCCTTCCAAAAATGTTACCATCATGGGTGTACCATATGTTCCCCCACTTAACATTTTACTAATTGTTGCTACTTAACAACTCTTGTTGTTACTTAATTATTTGATTAACAACTATTGTTGTTACTTAATAATTTCCAACATGAGATTATTACTAATTGTTGTTATTTAACAACACTAAATAATTCTCAATTAACAACAATTTCCAACAAAGTGAAAAGAAAAACTTCCGGAGATATTCGAAGAATGCTTAGTTGTTAACATAGTTTTTAAATTTCAAAATTGTGTTTAAAACATGGGTTACGTAATGAGATAATACACCTTCAAGTGGAAACTAAAAGAAAATTTGTGGCACTTGTTTGTCCTTGTTTGATAGGCAGAGTTTATATTTTTAGCGATTTCAAATTATGTAATCCATTTGAATTATTACAAGGATATTAAGTTGAGTAATTTTGGCATATGGTATTTTATCAACACTGCAAAAATAATTAATAAAATTAATTTTTTTAATTATATTAACCTTTTTTTTATTCGAATGAAAAAGCAAATAAATCCATGAAATCAATACTTTCATGCCTAAAAATTTCATATAAAACAAATCAAATTAATTTGAAATGCTTGTCTTTCTTATTTTAAGGGTAAGGGTGGACAAAGTGCTATTTTTTTGCACTTAATCTTCTCAAATTCATATTCGGATAACCATACAGTGGCGGAGCCATTGATTCAACATAGGAGGGGCTAAGTTAAAAAGTTCAACAAAAAATAAGTACCAAAATTTTGAATTTCATTGATATATTTTCATTCAATACATTTATAATTTTGTCCTCGACGAGCTTTCATATGTTGAAAACGTTGGATAATTACTTCATTATCAATATTACAAAAAATATATTTTTCTATGTATACTACTAGACTATCATTCAACCATTGATCTCCCACCACTTTGTTTACCATTCTCTTCTTTAAAAAGATAACAAAAAAGACAAAATGCAGCATCTTTTTCTATGCTATATTCCAACCAAGATCCAAAATTTTCAAACCAAGTTGAGACAAACCACTGTTTTTGATTTCCAAAATTTGATAATTTAAAGTTGTGATTTTTAGGTTGAACATGACCCTTTTGTAAGTACGCTCTTCGGACTTCATCTCAGATATTATGACCATAATAAGAGATTCGATGTCTTAATCCAGGATATGTAGGAAGATCTTGTAAATTAACTTCTACATCTTCACTTGAACAATACTTAGTTTTCTTTGGAGAAGATTGTAATGTTGATTTTCTTTTAAAATATTTATCCATAACTATATCAAATAAACAAAAGAATAATTCAGTTTCTTGTAAGAAAAACTATTGAAAAAACATAAAGGAATCAACAAATTAATAAAAAAAAAAAATAACAACAGCGACACAACAGATCACACATAACAGAACATATCGATTACCAACATAACATAATGTAAATGCAACAGTATATATTATATAACAATTAACAATCGTAAAAAAAAATAACAATAATACAACATCAATCCCTAAAACCAGCAAGACTGCAAGACACACAGCTGAACAACAACCTAGATAGCAAAGCAAGTGTAGCAGCTGAATCTCAGACAGCATAATGGAAACCCAATTTCGTATTAGCAAATAGCAACACATTGTTAATCCAAAACCCTAATGCCTAAAAACCTTCAGAATATACCCACATTCAAGCATGACAGCAGCCCCTCATTACATCAAATTTCAAACAGAGACCATGTTAAATGCATTCAAGAAAAATTATCATATTAGTGAAATTGAAAGATCCTCACCATCAACTGTTCTGGACCTCATCCTTCAGGATGGTGATCTTCTGTCTGTCAGGACTTTTATTGAGCAGGTTATGTGCAAAAACAACAACTACGATTCGTCCCTTGCTGTGACTCGGCTGCCCTACCCGTGCCTTCACTGCCTTGAATCTGAATTGTGTGGTAAGATACTAAGATGAAGTAGTTTGTGAAAAACTGAAAATGGTGACTTGAGAAATTGTATGCCACTTTTTTAATTTACAAGTTTCAGCAATATCGTTGATTCGTCTCAGACTCAGTTTGTGGTGGTTCATTCATCATATAGTGTTTGACTGTTTGGTAATTTTTATTGTGTTTGGTAATTTTTTTTGGGCCCAGCAGGGTCTCCACTGTAACCATACTTATCTTTTCTTTTATTTGAATTACGTGTATTTATTGTCCAGGTTTAAAATTTGGTTATCAACTCTTGGGTTTGAGTCTAATTATGTATTTTTTTTTGTAAGAACTGGAGCAGTATAGAGTTTTATTTGCTCCATTTAAACCTAGTCGGGTAATTTGGTGAAAGAGTTTTCAACGTTTTCAAGAAAGAAAAAGATGAAATTGTTTATAAATAAAATTTATTAAAAAAAATAAAATCATTATTATAATTTTTTAAAACTTTAAAATCATTGGAATTTTTTGAGTAGCAGCTCATTATATAATACGATATTGGTGTAACTAATAAATATGCTGAAAAAAATACTTGATTCTCCAATATAAGATAAGATAAGATCATATGAAGAGTTCACTGCTATTTAACGAAACGCTCCATTTGTTTTCTAATTTTTTTTTTTTAATATTAAATACCCATATAACAAAATATACAAAGATTTCCCAAACAATCGAGCAGAAACGAGCCGGTGTAAATTGTAATCCGGCCCGTAATTAAACCTACTTGCTTTAAAAATTAATTATCACGTGGGCTTCCCTTCTCAAATTGCATGTGCATAAACTGGTAGGAACGAAATAGCATGTGATTGATTACTATTAGTTGAAAGCATAAAGCATTTCCTTGCATCAGTTAATTGTCTTTCCTCCTCCATCATGCTTATTGCTTAACCAGTTGATTAATTTACAGTTGTGGTTCACAAGATTTCATTTGTCCAGGATCGGGAATATCATCGGATCTTGTTTTCTTGTTTTTTTTTTTTTTTTTTTTTTTTTTTTTGAATTACAATTTTACAAATATACAATCTGAAATCTACTGAGATATTCAATAAATACAATTATTGCACACCCAGTGTATTGGCCAAATTTGGGCTAAGGGCAAAACCGTCATTTCACTTCGAACTCAATACCAGGTGAGGCCCAAAGAGATAACACTGCCCATTAAACTCTAAACCATTTACAAAAAACAAAAGGACAAACCCTTTTAATTATTCACCAACCGTTTCTCTTTTACAAAAAATATATCTCTGCATGCAAATTATCTTCTCACCGAAAGTAGAGACAATAAACATGTGAGAGGCCCCATTGCCAGAAATCACAGCACGTTGTGGGTCTCATATACAGCTTCTGTTACAGCTGTAAAGCAACCTCTTTCAAATCTATAAAATGATACGTAACTTAGCATACATGGCATTGAAGCTTATCTACATTCATGCAAGCTTCACTTCTCTTATACAAGCTTCTGCTCTCTGAATCAAGCTCTCATAACTTCTCGTTCCCTTAAACATCTGTCACCGCCCTCACGGCCACCCATAGAAGGACAAGGTAACAACAAACCTTGCTTTCACATTTACATATTTATTGCTCATTTCATACTACTAACTTGAGCGTCGGAGTACCTACGACACCCACCACACCGGTGGGTAGTACTCCCGCTCACTCTACATTTGTTTTGCAGGATCGCTAGTGCCCCCAACCTACAAATTCTCGATTGTGGACCTTGACCGAAATCCAGCATCCACACTCATACATCTACGTCTACTAAGAGACGAGCCCTAACCGGAAATATAACCAGAAATATCTACTCTCACTCAAATAATCGGAAATAAATCTACTCTCAAATCCCAATTTTTGGGATTTGAGACAAGATTCCCAACAGAGTCCCTGTTGGGACTCGAACACATGTTCTCCCCCATGAGCCCCAGTGGCTTGTTTTCTTGTTTTATATGTATTGAAACAATGATACGATCCGTTTAATATTAAAATAAAAATTATCAAACACAAACATGAAAACGATCAATAAATAAGTTAATTTCATGATTATTAATCATGTCAAATTTATCAATATGAATATCATATGGTGTGGTTACCCATATTAAGATGTCTAGTGCTGTACAATTGTCCAAGCAATTAAACCCGTGTTCTGAATGGAAAAGCAAGCATGCAAGATATTAGATATATCGCATGAACTGGCTGTCAGAATCAGAAAGTCAGTATTGTTCATTCATTAGTCTTTTAATTTATCAACTCTTCCCTTCTTTGAAACAAGAAGTCAAAGTAGCAGAAATTATATTTACTTTTAATCAGACAAAATGAACTTTTTTTTTCCTTAGAATCGTTGCAAATTTTACTGTCAAATCACTTATTTCGGATTTAATCGGAGTAGATAAACTCCTGATTGTTTCAAGTTTTTATAAGAAACGCATTTTCTGGATTCGAATTATAGATCTCAAAATGAGATACCAAACCACGTCATTGGAGATGACAAAATGAACTTGTAGAACTGTACAATTGAAGTCCAAAATAACGTACTAACCAGATGCTTGCTTATTGCTTCCCATGAAAAAATAGTTGAAATGATCACTTTGATTGCCATTTGCCAGTGTAAAGAACAGAAGAACCTTCAAAAGAGAAATAAAATAAAAAAATTGAACAGAGGAACTAGCCATTGGGCTGGGCTCCAAGATATTTGTTAATAAATTTTTGTGCATTTGCTCACTTGCCAATATTTGAGGGTTTGTAAGCGTGCTTGTCTGATTGATAGTTCAATTCCCAACTGCCCAATAGTCTTATCAAATCAACAGTAAAGGTTGTCAGTTTCGAAAGTAAAAATGATCTAAACTTGGAGAAATGATTGTGTGGGTCGATATTAGGAATATTTTGAAATATATATGTTAAATTTAAAATTAATCAATTATGATGAAAATATAAAATTATTGATTAACACTTTATATATATTCATTTGGTTGGTTTATTGAGTATTTCTCATATAAATTTCTCTGCTCCGATTTGATTAGTGTATGTAGACATTGCATCTGTTGGCTAACTTCGTATTTGGTAACTATGTGACTGAACATAAGCTAACTTGGATGTTCGGCCCGGAGTTGCTTCCCGCTTTGCGGGATCGAGGGCTCCAGAGTCCAGACTTCATAAAAAATATGGGTTGTTGGATCAAAATTCAACAATTTAAATTTTATAATTTTTAAAAAAGATTAGAAAATTTTAAATTTATGTCATTAAATCAAAATCAAACGACTCATATTTGATTAGAGCGCACTTTAATACAAAATATATTGAACCCTCCGAGCCCCACTTTGCCAGGTTGAGATTAGAGGGTTTTTTTTTTTTTTTTTTTTTTTAAATTCAACATATATGTGGACCCGGCCACGGTTCCGGTTCGGAATCGGAACCGAATCGGAAGGCGGTTCCACCGGTTCGGCGGTTCCAACCGGAACCGAACGATTCTGGTTGGAACCGTAGGGTTCCAACAGGAACCCTACCCCCAACGGCTACTAGCCGTGGGGGGGCTCCCTGCCCAAATAAAAAAAAATTAAATAAATTTTTTTATTATTTTAAATATAAATTACTAATGTACCCCTAATAACGGTAATAAAACGGTTATATTTAGGGGCATTATTGGTATCAAAAAAATTCTAAAATTCTATAAATATGATTCATTTTTCATAATTTCATCACATCTAATTCTCAACTCTCTCATTTTATATAATTCTCTTATTCTCAATTTTACTTCAATACAATTCTCTTATAATCTTATATTCTTATTCTCAATCTCAATTCATTTAGTTGTTAATTTGTTATCATTTGCATCGCAATTATTCAATTTTCTTATTTTTCTTCCTAATTTCTCAACAAAAAAATGGCAAGCTCATCTGATAACATAATGTCAAATATGGCAACCCAAGAGGGCGGCCCTAGTGTCAGTGCACAATCACAGAGAAGATAAGTTAAGGCTCGGTCTTCGGATATTTTCAAAATTCATTTTAATTTGGAACGCCTAGAAAATAGTTCACAACGAGCAATTTGCAACTATTGTGGGGTTATCTATAAATTTTCTGGTGGATATGGCAATATGATCAAGCACATGGAAAAACATCATCCGGTTGAACTTGACATTAATACAACGCAAACTCAAATGGCCAGGTACGCATCACCTAGTAGAGGTACGAGTAATGTAGATTTATTTAAATATTCTGATGCAAAAAATAGAGAAGAATTTGCGAAATTAACTTGTATGACACATCTTTCTTTAAGCTTTGGTGAAAAACTTTATTTTACTAATTACGTGTATAATGCTTTAAACCCTGTTGCATGTAGAATGACTCGAAACACAACAAAACGTCATATTTTCAAATTATATAAAGATGGTAAAATTATTTTAAATGAAATATTTAAATAGATGAAATGTCGTATTTCTATATGTTCTGATATTTGGAATGACCATTGGCAAACACACTCATACATGGGTGTGACTTGTGATTGGATTGATGCATCATTTACCATGCAAAAAAGACTTATTGCATTTAGAGTTTTTGATGACCCACATACTGCACATAATATTTATAGAATGATGAAGGTAATTTTTGATGAATATGGTTTAATAGACAAAATTTTAACAATTGAATTTGATAATGCATCTGCAAATACTGCATCCATTCATGATTTAAAATCCTTATGTGAACCAAATTTAGGGGGTCGATTTTTTCATATTCGTTGTACATGTCATGTCCTTAACATATGTGTGCAAGACGAACTAAAATTATTATCACATTTCCTTGATCCAATTAAAACGGCATTTAACTGTATTTGGTCACATTCTCAAGTTAGAGAGAATGGACCAAGTTTTCTAAAATAAATGGTATTAAACCGATTAAATTTTCAAGAGATGTTCCAACACGTTGGAATTTTCTACTTATTTTCTTTTATGTCAAGCATTTCAATACAAAGATGCATTATGTAGTTTTTTTTCTCAACATATTCAAAATACCACACACTTTATCCTAGTCAATGGGATATTTGTGAATTTTTTTTAGATATTTTAAGAGTTTTTAATGATGCTACTTTAGTTTTTAGCGGTATTTATTATCTTACAGCACATTTATTTCTTCTTGAGAGTTTGAATATTGTTGGCACTCTCGATGAGCATGTTGACACTGACGACCCTAATGATATTGTTTTGCTCGAAGCCTTTATTGCTATGAAGGTAAAATGGTTGAATTATTTTAGAGAAATTCATTTACTTTATCTTATTGCTGCTGTTTTTTATCCTAGATTTAAATTAGAAGGTTTGAATGGTGGTTTACAAGCTTACTATGATTATTTATGAATATTAGATGATGTTGATATTACGAGCATAATGACGAAATTAAGAAATGATTTAATTGAGTTATTTAATGATTATATTGTAAGATATAACTTAGGAACATTAGGTCAATCTAGTAGTAGCGAACCGGTAATTCAAACAAGACTTAGCGCAGGGGATCGTTGGTTATTGCAACGAAATAAAAAAGCTAGGGATACGACAACTAATAACCCTGAATTAGATAATTATTTATCTACAAATTTTGAGTTTTCTAATGAAAGTTTATGCAGTAAAAATTTTAAAATCCTTGAATGGTGGAACCGGCATCAAAATATATATCCTGTTTTATCTATTATTGCTAAAGAGATCTTGGCAGCACCTATTTCCACCGTTGCGGTTGAGCAAGCCTTCAGCTTGGGAGGTAATATATTGGAAGCTAGGCGATCTTCATTACATCCAAGCACTCTAGAAGCAACAGCTTGTGTGGATGATTGGACTCGAGCTGATCTGAGACAACAAGAAGATGCCCCCGATGATTGTGAAGATTTGTTCGATAATGCTTCTGCAACAAGTGCAAGCGGAACTGGAGCCGAATTGTAGGCACTGCATTTTTACACATAAGTCCCTATGATGAGTCTCATTTTGGAGACACTACCTTTTAAGTCACGGAGGTCACAGAAACGGACATCGGAAGGGGAAATTCAGAAAAAACAAGGTTCACTGTTTTCGTTCGTGCTGCGTTCGTTTTTACGTTCGAACGTCAAACGGATTGCGAGCGTTCGTGCCTCGTTCGAGGAAGCGTTCGAACGGTGTCGGTAATTCTGGTTTTGCTGCTAGCCTCTCATTAAGCCCAATTCGCCCAAACCTTGGCCCACACGCCCAAGCCCACTTAAAACACATATTTAACACATGGTGAAATTAAAACAAATCTAAAAATCACATACCAAATTAAAAAGATGTCATGCCTAATTAAAATCAATCAACCAATTTTATTCCCAATCTAATAAGATTATTCCCAAACTTAAAATATTGTATTCCTAAACCAAGCCAATCAAATATTCAACCTTCCCTATCTAGCCAAGATTTGTCCCCCCTCAATCTTTGACTTCCCTTAACCAAACCAAATCAAATCTCTTGCTTCCCTTATCCAACACCAAATCAAATCCCTCTTTAATTAGCCAAATCCATTTCCTTGTCAAGCCTAACCATTTGCCTATAAAAAGAACCTTTCACCAACCTTCTCAACCCTAATCCCTAGTCCCTAGTCCCTAGTCAACACACATAAAAATTACAGGAAGAACACACCCAAAAATGGTAAGCAAAAGATAAAGAGGAAACGGCAGTGAAACCACAAGGAAACAGCAGCAAAACGGACTCAAAACAGTAAGACAACGAACGAGAACAGTGAACCAGTGAACCGGGAGAGTTGCGGAGCATCCACCCTTCCGACGATCGTGTACCGTACATCCGAGAGGTGATTAAAAGGTTAGACCTGATGGTACATTTTCATTAGTTTATATTCGTTTTTTTTATTATTATTAAATTCTATTCGCATGAGAGTCGTTTATGGATGCATGTTGTGGCTTGAATGAAATGGAAGAGTGTCGTCTCTTGTGGTATATAGGATGGAAACCCAGACGTAAATTCCGTAGCCGAATCCGAATGGACGGTAGTGCGGTCTGTACTTGGGATACAACTCCACGTACCACTTGAGTAAACGTCACCTTCTCTTGTTTTGTGTTGCTTTTATTTATTTATTTTTCATCACTTAATTCTGCATGTTGCTAATTTATGCATGACTCAATCGAGCGCATGGGTTTAGTAAGTGGAATGAAAGATCCCCTATGGGGAGGGGTTAAAGCTCTTTACCATGATGCTTTGCCGCGCCGGTTGATGTGTGTTCGGTTGGATGCAAGACACGTTCAATCGGACATACTTAGAATAATATGATTGTCTTTATGTTTGTATGCATGATGTGATGTGACGCGCATGAGCTTAGTATGTTGGTCTAAAGGTCCTCTCTTTGAGAGATCAAGAGCCCCAAAAGGCCACCTTTACGGCAGTACTTCGCCGCGCCCCTTTATTTTGTTGTTTATATATTGCGTCCCATTTCATGCATCAGGTCTCATTTCCGTTCGAACGCGTTCACGAACGCCATACGAACGTGAGCATTCTGTTTCATTTCTGTTCGAACGCGTTATCAAACGCCATACGAACGCGAGCATTCTGTTTCATTTCCGTTCGAACGCGTTAACGAACGCTACTCGAACGTGAGCATTCTGTTTCATTTCCGTTCGAACGCGTTTACGAACGCTACACGAACGTGAACACACTGAACTGAGTCTGTCTTATCATATTCATGCATAATTGCCTCTTGGTTGATCTTTCTTGTGTTATATAGCCAACCATATTATTTGTATCCCTGCATTTATCCATTCTATGTGTTCTCAGGATTGTATTCAAGCATGATTAGGCTGTTAGCATGTTATTTGGTTAATAGGTTCATGAGATAGTACTCAAGCATGATTACGTTGTTCTTAGTTTTCCATATCATAGGATTGAAACATGTTCATGAGATTGCCATGTGATGTTGCATGTTGTGATGAACTTGTTGATGTATGCATATGAATTTAGAAGCATGATATTTTTGGAAATAAATGTTATTTAAGCCTGGTTAAATTATTACATAAATCCTTTTATTACAAGTGACATAAGTAAGGGACCATTCCGAACTCAATGGTTTGAGGTCTTCCCTTGCGAGGGGTGAGTGCGGCCTTAAATCTCATTTTCCCGGTTCACACCGGGTGGCGACTCCATTACTCTCCGGTTTAGTCCCCCGTGGCTACTCCGTACTCCCAACTAGGCCGCGAGCCTAGGAACAGCCTGCGTCGCCCCAGATTTTCTGTGTTCCCACAGTCTGGCGACTCCACTAGGGATAGAGAATTGGCCCCGAAATATTGACTTGTGATGTTTGGATTTATGTTTTAATTGACCGTGTCTATATTGGATAAAGTGAGGGTTTAATCAAAGGCATTTTGAGGCTAGGTAATGGTTTGGTGTCTTCCTTCATTCACTACCTTTCTAGAAGGAAAAGCTGTGAAAGCACTTAGATAGCCATCTACTCGTAGCCTATTGTGATGGACTAATTTGGAGGACTCGTTGTTTATTCCTGACAACAAGCGATAAGAGCCTAAGAGGCTTGGGTATTTAAGTGAGCCTCGCTCCACCTTCCCTCTGAGGGATCTACAACGGGAAATCCATTTGACAGTCCGTCACACACCATAACTCATTGGCACGTACCTTAGTGTATAAAAAATGGTGCACTCACTTGGTCGCTCGAACCCTTGAATGGGGAGACCTAGTCGTGGGCCATCCTTCGCCGGTGAGAGCCTTTGTCTATACTCTTACTAACCCACCCATAGACCGGGTTGGCTAAAGTAGCAATTAGTTCCTTGAGTATGTGCTTGTGGACCATCCTCATTTGGATGCAGTTGAACTATTGTCAGAAATGCGGGCTTGTTGGGCCATTTAAACTGGGGCAAGTTCGTACCTTATGACTATTAGGCCCAAAGCTTCTGAAATGTTGATGGGCCATACTGTAAAAATTATTACGTTTGCATTATCTTTCTTCTATGCTTGTGTTTGGGAACATCGTTGTTTGGATCCATCTGGACCATTTATCATGGGATATGGGCTTGTTGGGCCATTTAAACTGGGACAAGAACGTATTTCATGACTATTGGGCCAAAGGCTTCTAAGTGATTGATGGGCCACTTTGTGATTGTGTTCGGAACGTTACCATTTGGGTTTAGTCGGGCACCTTGTCATGAGATGTGAACTCATTGGGACATTTAAACTGGGATGGGTTCACTCCTATGACAATTAGCCCGAAGGATCCTAAAATGATAACGGGCTGATTTGCTTGAGAGTTATAATTGATTTAGTATATTATATATGTTACATGCATCTCATGCACCCCATGCATACATACATCATGATAACCCTTGTGTTCTGAAAGCCATCATAGATTCCCGTTGGGTTAGGGAAAAGGGAAGACTCACCAAAATACTGAGAACAGACATGAGTGAATCAGATATTGAGGTATCCCGGATAGATCAGTTGGAAAATGGCTTCGCCAAGATTACTGAACAGTTGCAAGCCTTGACTACTGCCATGACAAATATGGCTGTGCCCCGTGCCGGGGGAAATTCCGAGAATGTGAGGCGTGATGAGCCTTCGAATGGGTTGGGGGATGATGTCCCCGCTTTTGATGATGATATGGCAGAGTATGCAGCAGGCAGAGTATCTAGGTCTCAGGCAGAGTTACAGAAACTCCGGGATCAGGTTGAGTCGGTTACCCGCAAGATGAGGGGTAAGAATGAAGATCTGCTGGATTATGACACACTGACTTTCGAGGAACAGTTGTCGGCACAGTTCAAGATGCCTGATATGGCTAAGTTTGACGGGAATGGGGATCCAATGGTGCATCTCCGACAGTTTGTATCAGTCATGAGTTCAGTTGGCCTGTCTCAGCGCCAAGTGCAGAAAATGTTTGGAATGTCGCTTGAAGGAGCTCCCGTGGTGTGGTACCACAGCTTGGAGAAGAAAGTAAAGGAAGATTGGAGGGAGTTAGCTGATGCTTTCCTGAAGCAGTATGTCACTGACTTAGAAATTGATCTGTCACTCCGCGATTTGGAGAACACTAAGCAGAAGCCAGAAGAAAGCTTCAAGGAGTATGTAGACCGCTGGAGAAGCCAGCATCTGAAAATGCAGACTCGGCCCTCTGAGAAGGACCAGATTAAAATGATCATTAAGGGCACTAAGCCCTCGATCTATGGCAAGTTGAGGAGGATGACTTCAATGATTGCGGATTTCCGACAGTTGAGGGAAACTGTCATGGATATTTAGGAAGAGGAGGCTGAAAACAGAAAGTTTTATGGCCAGAGTAGAAGAACTTTCGGAGGGCATTCTGAGACCAAGCCCGCTACTGCCGAAATTTCTGCCATCAAGAACCGGCGTTTCTCCAACTTGGGAAGACCTTTGTCCAAGGTTCTTGAGAAGTTGACAAGGCAAGGATTCTTAAAACCTTTGGAGCCTAAACCACTTCCAAATCCCCCACCTAAACCACTTCCAAACCTTTGACAAGGCAAGGATTCTTAAAAATTGAGCTTCAAAATACTTACTCGTAAGCATTTTTCCAAAATAGTCTTTGTTGACCATTTTGACAGAGGTGCCATGTGGGGTCCAAGTCATGGGCAGAGGCTTACACACAGGCCCCCTGACCTTGCTTTCAACACTGCAAGTTGCCCACAGTTTTGGTTCAGTAAAAATCACATCACCATCGTTCGCTCAATGGACCCTCTTGCCACGTTTCGATCTATGAGCACTTCCCACACTGCTTCTCGCTGTTTGTCACTGAAGTAGGAGATTTTAATAATATTATTTATTTATTATTATATTAAATTTATTGATATATGAACACGAAAAAAGTACTTATTGATTATTATTAGCAATTATTGATTAAGAATTTAAATATAAATAGCGTGATTCCCATTCTTTATATGGATTGAATAAATTTTAAATATTATTTTCATTTTATAATTAAATAATTGAGGAGAAAATTAATTATGAATAAGATTTGTATATAATCTTAATTTGAGGGTTTAGGAAGAAACGTAAAGTCCGGGAAAAAAAAAACTCAAATATTTATATTGATAATAATAAATACACGCCTGATAAAAATTTACAAAGAAAATGTAGTATAACTGATCAACTCAATATTTGGATACAAATTCATGCCTCGTATCCCTCTTCCTTTCTCTTTTTCATCTAATCCCTCTTCTGTACGTTCACTTACACCATGTGTGTCCATGGCAGTTAAAAGTAAATAACTCAGCGCTCTCCAACTCAGAACTCGTTTAATGTTTCTCCTCTTTGAGTCCAAACAGTTGTTAATCCACATAAACAGTAGTTCATGCATGACCAATTAAAATTAAACGAGTTTATGACAAGCCAACCCAAATTGATTTTCTTTGTCTTTTTTTTTTTTTTTTTTTAAACTCAAGATGAGTAAGAGCAGCGGATTTTTAAGAAACGTAATAGGCCGTCCTTGCTCTCCATTGAGCTACACATCTGATAATGTAGTTAATGAAGCTCTGGACATGTCCGAACTTTCAAGACAGCTTGAAAAAATTAGGTTAAATAATCAGCAGCAGCAGCAGCAAAAGAATGTGGTTACGAGTATTTCCTCTGAGCTTTGTGACCTGTTTGATAATTTCTCAGGTGCTGATGATGATGACATGTTTAGTTGGCAAGGAAAGCCCGGAAGTTGTCAGGACGATGATGATGATGATATAAATTTTAGCGAGCTTTTTCCTGAGCCAGGTTCCGGGAAGATCAATCACTCATGCAGCTGCCAAGTGGAGGTCAAACAATCTGCTATTGAACGGGGTAATATTGAACCCATCTCATCATCAACCAGCAGTTTCGGTAAAAGAAAAGCAGAGGTGTTTAAAGTATATAACTCCATCAGCTTCAGTCCTAAACTAGTTTAATTAAGTTACATTCATAAATTAATTTTGTTGGTTACCTTATTTTTGTTATTTTATGAGTTTGCAGATGCTTGAGTGTTATAACAGAGATAAAACAAAAAAAGTTACAACGAGGGAATCCGTGAGACGAAATAAGAACAAGGAAGCAAATAACTTAGTGTGTTCGTTGAAAGCATCAGCTAACCAGAAGCCAGGCTTCAAACGTACGGGGAAAAAATATAGCCGGACACCTGAGCATCAATGCCGACATTATTGAGTATGATCGTCATATATGTTTAAGACTAGAGCAACGATATAGAGATTAAACGAAACAAAATATTTATAAAATCGCTATCAAAACGATGTTCTTTTTTAGTTTTTTAGTCTATTTCTTTTCGTTTGACAATATTTAATTTGTCCCGTTTTGTAGTAATTTAATCACTTTAGCATTTTGTTTCACTTGGCATTTTCGTTTGATCATTAATTATCTAGAACTGCTGTTTTATTAGAGTCTGTATATATGTTTGCAATGTAACGTATGATGATGACTAAAGATAACATTTACGTTTTACAATGTGACGTATGATGATGACTGAAGATAACATCTATCATCTATGTGTGTATACGGAGAAAATCTTTGGTGCAATAGTAGTACCATGTTATCCATGCAACAAGTCAATTATTCATTGCCACGCGTGCTAAAAATTTAAAAAACAACTAAAAAATAGGGATTAAATTATACATGTCATTTTTTAATTCGCTGGTAGTACCACGTCATCCATACCACTGTTGCACCAAAGATTTACTCGTGTATATGGGTCGAAGAATTTGGATGCATGACTGTATCTGAATGCGATAAGTTTTTCATAAATCTACTACTAAGTGGGTTTTAATAACTTTGCACGGTTAGAATTCAGATTGATAGAGAATATTGTATTTAAAATATAAACTAACTAGATTATAAATTATCGAAGAAAATAAAAAGATAAAGTATAAACTAATTTATAAATTGTTTATATGTAATTTGGTTGGATACAATTATGAATTAAAGTATAAATTAAGAAATTACAAATAAGGGCATATAAAAAATATTAAACACACATGTAACTAGGGGTGGTAAAACGAATCAACAAATCACATTTGTATTGAATCTTAAACGAATCGAATCAAAATGTGATGGATTCGTATTCGATTCGTTTATTAAACGAATCCTAATATAAGGATTCGAATAAGAATATTCGTTAAATATATACACATGAAATAGATAATTATTATATTTACTAAAAATATCTTACCAAATATCGACAATATTAGTTTTCAATGGTAAATATGCATGATTTCTCGAATCTTAATTGAAAAAAAATAATAAAACGAATCATAAATGAATTAATGAGCTTTCGAATCGAATCGAATTGACTCATTTATTAAACGAATCCATTTTTTCAAACTCATATTCACTTTAAAGTGAATCGAATCGAATCCAATGAATAAACGAATCATAACCCAAATTATCACCCCTACATAGAATCATGCGTATTAAGAGGGCAAAATTATAAATTTCATGTGAGTGTTTGAAAACAATATCCTTTTATCATGCGTATTAAAAGGGCAAAATTATAAATTTCATGTGAGTGTTTGAAAACAATATCCTTTTACTAGCGTTGACTTACGCCAACGTTAGAGCTAGCGTGTACGCTAGCTACCACGGTACCACCCAACCAAACGCTGCCTTAAATTATTATCAATCATAATTTATAAAAAGCTTAATGATAGAAACATGTCTGGAACCAAGCCAAGCAAATTTTGGTTTTGTAAGAACAAAATCCTTTCAAGATCAAGTCCAACTCTTAAAGAACTTTGCCCTTAAGAACATTTCTTTATTTATTTGGAGAATCTTGAACAGCGATACAACGCCACAACGCTTGCCACACGTTGATAAGCTTTTGCTCCGTAGAACCAAAGAATAATCTACTCCCTCAAGATGACACAAGTCACTTTGTTTTGTAAGAAAATGTTCTTAGTTAATTTCCAATTACAATTAATAATGCCCATTTAAATAAGTGACTAATCCTAATTCTACCCAAATATAATAAAACCATAATAAAATAAACCCAATAACACATAAAATACTTTAAAATTCAGTGCATGAGCTTTGTAATATAATTAAAGTTCAGCCCAACACTTAAACAACACATAACCTTAAAAAAAATATAAAATATAAAAACCGTAGGGATATCTTACGTCCTCATTTTGACCAAGAATACATCTGAACTGGACTTTGATATAAGCTACAAAGTTGTAGAGCTACGAGTTCTCTTTCCAATTCAACTTGAATCACCAAAATCGGATATCAGACGAGAAAGTTACGTCCAAAATACGAAGACTGTGTAAATCTCACCACTGCTAATGCACCATTCGGAAATAAAGTCCAAAATCAATCAAGGCAGCCCATGCACGTCCAATACCCATTCCAATATTGCTTTAGACATAATAAAGCATTCACATAAAGTCCCATGCATGAACCAAACTCCATAACCCAATAAATCTTCCAAATCCACCAAAATGGCCAAAATACACCAATTTGACCAAGCCATGCAATCATCCACAACTTCAAGTTAACTTGGCCCAACAAAGAGAGCCCATTCTGGATCATATTACTTAATATATATAAACTCAGCACTAATGTACAGATAAATAATTTTGTGAGCTTATAAGTTAATTTATACTCTCAATACAATATTTATAATATAAATTATACTCTCAATACAATATTTTTTTTATAATTAGAGACGGACATTCTGTCGCTATATAGAGACGGAATTTCCATCCGTCGCTAACTTTAGCGACGGATGATATATTTCCGTCGCTATTTTTTTTACGACCAACAAAATATAGACGGAATTTTTCCGTCGCTATTCCGTCGCTAATGGCCTATTAGCGACGAATTAGCTACGGATTTTTCCGTCGCTATTTGGCAGTTTTCTTGTAGTTCATCTAAATTCTTTTTTTTTTTTTTTTTTTTTTTTTTTTTTTTGCGGTTTCTCTTATTATAGTGCTGTGCAATTTTTATCCGGCAAGATTAACAAGTCTCCTAAATCTCATTGCATATTTTCTTTAAGCTTTCACACGTAGCACTGCTCTTTAATTCTGGAGCTAATACTTAATAATAATAACAAAAATGATACTCTTCTTAATGCACACGTCCTATTTGATATTTGATTAAATATACATTATAAGGAAATACTTAACGAGTGCCATAAGGACATTCGTTAATGATATATTTTATGAAAATTCTCATGGGAAAAAATAAAAAGTAATTAATATTTTGATAATTTTTTATATTTCCCATAAAAGTAATGTGGAAATTTTCTTAAAATAGATTCTTAATGAGTACACTTACACGTTAGTATATAATGACGTAAAATTTTTATCAATTTCAAACAAAATAGGAATCTGCATCGAAATGAGTAAATATTATTCTAATTAATAAGCCATCGATTCCGAATTTAGCTTTTAAAACCATTTATTTATTACGTTGTGTGAATTTTCCAATAGAATTAACCCTTTCTGTGATTACAAATTTACAACGTTGAAAACATATAATTGTGTGTTTGTTAGTTATTAAATAAAGACATCCTTTTTCTAATGATTCGTGGATAGAAATATCAATTGCGCCAAATGCGTGGGTGAGAATATGTGTTCAAATTATAAAATTTCCGAGGGATATGGCTGGGTGATGTGGTGTCTATTGTTATTTTTTGAATTTCGATTTTCTTATTATTTGTTATTATATTTTGAATTATTTTTATAAGTTTTGTTATTTTGTCAATTTTTTATTATTTACTATATTTCGAGATGCATACTCTGATTATCAACTGTTGCATAGTAAATTATAAATATTATTTGAGAATTGAGAGACAAATAAATAAAGCGTAAATATCACAGATAAATAATTCAATTGTCTCATTTAAACTATAAAACCAATAAGATTTGAAACATTTATAAGATCAAATCTAAAATATATACTCAACCCCCTCCCCACAAAGTGCGGGCACTGTATTAGTGTTTATTAAAAAAAATGATATAAAAATTAAATGGTGACTAATATCTATTTAATTTCCTTTAAAAAATATTATTTTCCTTCCCTGAAAAAAGATTGGAAAATACAATTTAAAAAGCAATGCCCACCGCCCAGCACAGTGGAATCTTAGAGCCCGTCCGATATTTGTTTTTCAATTGATGATTTTATGAAACAAAAGCCAGAATGAAAAATTAAATATTGAGTAATAATTAATAATTTTATATTTAATAATTATATTATTAATTTATTAATTTATAATTAATCATTTTATTGTTATTATTATATAATAAGAAAAAATTAATATCATAATAATTATTAAAATAATAATATAACTATTTTCTTATTATATAATAATTTATTATTTATATTATTATTATTTTGTTTATTATTATTTTGTTTATTATTAGTTACTAGTATTATTTTATTAATATTTAATTATTAATAATAATATTTTTATTGTTGTTGTTGTTTTTGGATTTATTATAAAAAAATAATGAAAAGTTGTTTTATTTTTTATGTAGATGATGAATTTTGTATTTTCAAAAATATTTTTGAGGATTTTCTTGAATTCGGGAAAAAGATATCGTAATTTGCAAAGCCTAAGGGGGGTGTATTCAATTGAGATTTTAAAAGACTTTTTGGGGTTAAATAAGTCTTGTGGTATTCAATTAAGATTTTTAAATAATCTAAAAAGTCTTGTGGTATTCCATTAAGACTATTAGGATTTTTTAAAGAGTGCATCTAAATCTAGTGATATTCAATCAGGATTTTAAACAAGTAATAGAAAGTCTTATGGTATTGAAAAACATAATTATTTTGAAGGATTCTTTTATATCTGTGATTCTGTGGGACTTTTTAGTGAAAATTATAAATATCAAACTCTATAAAAAATCCCACCCTAACCCATGAGACTTTTTACATAAGATTTTTTTGAGTGTTAGAAATAGAAGATGAACATACATGTTAGTTAGAAAATAGAAGATGAACAAACATGTTAGTTCTTCGTGAATAAATTACTTGCTTATTAGTAATTTCTTCTTTTTTCTTTCAAATAAAACAATATGACTTTCTTTTAAATGCAACTGATAATGTCATTTCTCCAACTATTTTTCTTAATGAATTTCATTTTCGAGGAGGAAAATTTTATCAAATTTTAAAGATAATTTCATAGATTTTCTTTGAGGCCAACATAACTTCTTCATTCGGATAGATAATAATGTACAAAATGAATTTAGCACAACAAAGATTTTGTTCCTCATTTTCTCGCTAATTTTTTACTTGTATTTTATTTTTTTAAAAAAAAACCAAATTTAAGGAAAAAATTATTTATCAATTATTAAGATCATTGATCCCGAAGTGTTATCTTTTCTTCTTAAGTCAGAGAAATGACATTCGGACATTTTGAACCAATTGACTTTCATTAACTTTTTTTTTTATTTATGGTTACGTTCCATATAATATCGGTTATAAAAAAGAAAAAAAAATATAATGGTCCTTTCAAATCTTACAAATTCTTATGAAATAAGTCTTTTAAAATCTAATATGTAAAAAATCTTGATTAAAAGAAATCTAATAAAATCTTGTAAGTCTTCACATTCTTTAAATGTCTATTACATTCTTTAAATGTCTTTTAAAATCTACATGACTTATTTATTCATAAATAGTCTTTTAAAATCTCAATTGAATACACCCCCTAAAAGTTGATTCATCTCTCGTCTTTAAAAACACAGAAGGCGGGTCGGGTCGCGCGAGAGAAAATTCGGCAACTCAATTTTTCTTATTCATCTACAAATTTTTCTTCTCGCTTGAATTTCAAGAGAGGGAAAACAACAATTTTTGTCCATTCATTTATTTTCCCTCCATTTTCATACATCAATTATTTCAATCACTGATAAAGTTGATTGGATTTATCAAATTAGGTTTTTGTATACACCTGTTCAAATTTGAAATTGCGAAGAAAAGACAAAGAGAATGGCAACAGAGTCATCAGAATCAGAAGAAGAAGGGAAGATCACTGGAGGAAATCAACAATTGATAATTGATGACGATCTCAGAGAAATGGGCAAGAAAGCTGCTTGGAGTGTCAGCTCTTGCAAGCCTGGCAATGGCGTCTCTGCTCTCCGCGATGACAATATAGATACTTACTGGCAGTAACTCCTCATTCACTCATTATCTCTTTATATTTTTAAAAGCTATGATTCTTTTTTCTGGGTTTTTCTTTGTTTAAAATTTATTTGTGGGTTTTAGATCGGATGGTGCGCAGCCCCATTTTGTTAATATTCAGTTCCAAAGGAAAGTTAAGTTGCAAGTATGTAATGGGCATTTTTCATTTGATTGTTTTTTTTTTCAGCTGTTTAGATTTGTGGTTTGATAATGAGTAATGGGATTGTTTTTTCGCTTTCAAGATAGTTGTGCTCTATGTGGATTTTAAGCTTGACGAGAGCTATACGCCTAGTAAAATATCTATTCGAGCTGGTGATGGTTTCCACAACTTGAAGGTAATCTCTTGAATCTTAAAGAAGAACTTTCTTTAATGACCAATGAATGAAAGTATATTTGTTCATTATTAGAAATCTATTATAATATGTTTTGTTTTGTGTTTAAATGTTTAACTGAGAGTCTGTTCGGTTGATTTGGGTCTTTTGTTGAAAACGGTTTCAGGAGATAAAAACTGTGGAACTTGTCAAGCCAACTGGGTGGGTATATATATCATTATCTGGAAATGATCCTAGGTAAGTGATGAATGTATTATTTTCTTGTTCTGTTTATTGTGTTGCTCGTATGAATAGTCCAATATTGGTCTTGCTGTTTTTCTATTGTTGGTTTCTGTAAATTTAATTTAGAGGAGATAATATATTTCAGTGCAATATGCTTCTTTTATCGTTGCTTTTGCGCACAAATATTTGATACTCATCAAATGATGAGATTGTAGCTTATACTTAATGGATGGTGGATAACTTTACTGTTCTAAGCCTTTAACCATTTGTTCATATCAATCTTTTTCAGGACCGAAAGCATTAGTTTTCTTGTTCTTCTTAAATAAGATGAAGTGAAATTGTTTCAAAGCCAAATTTTAGTTAAGAACTTTTCAATTTGAACAGCCAGTTGCTTCTTGGTAGCATCATCAACTGTAAAGGAATGTGTAATATTCATCAACTGTTAAAGGAATGTGTAATATAAGTTTGAGATAAAAAGCTTTGAATTGGAGGATAGTTTTCTCCCAACTTAGAATTAAATTTAGGATTCAGGTTTAATGGCACTTATGCTATGTGTCTGGAAGGTCTTCATACAACATGAAATACATAAGATTAAATCGAAAGATATGTACAACTGTTGGTTTTTGTTTTTGTTTTGGAATGAAATTCCTTTTTCTTTACAATTTTAAAGTTACACCATGATGTTTATAGCCTTAATGTTGCCAAGTGAAAATTTGACTAGCTTACATTGAAATCACGTTGTGCATTAGATTGCCTCTTCACTATAATCTTGTTTGACTTAACAAGTTCCTTTGAGAAATGATCTTTAAGTTTTCAGTTCTGTTTCAACTAAAATGTCAGGGAAACTTTTGTCAATACGTTTATGCTGCAAATTGCTGTGTTGTCAAACCACCTTAATGGGAGGGATACTCATGTGCGCCAGGTCAAAATTTATGGACCTCGACCGTATGTCTCCTTAATTTCTTACTTCTTATTTATCCTTTCCCTTATCGGCTTCAATTTGAGTAGTGCTGTGACTTTTTTGTTCTTGTAATGCTTTGTTGCAGGAACCCTATTCCCCATCAACAGTTTCAGTTTACTTCAAGTGAATTTATCACCTACTCGACTCTGAGGTAAGAAACATGCCATGGTGGAAGATCTAAACGACCTTGAGACATGTTGTGAGAAAAATAAAGCTTGAAGCTCAATACGTATCAGATTATTTAAGATTTATGTCATGTTCTTTGAGGCTTGTAAAACTCGAGCATTATGATGTGGTTGACTATGTGTTGCTCAGTTGCTGTATTCAATTGTAAACCTTAAAAGCGAATTGGGGTCTGAATCCATTGAAGAGTTTCAAATACGGACATTTAGCCAGGAATATCAAACATTGTGAACTTGTGTAAGATGTCTCATGTAACATCATAAACTAAAGGCAAAGGCTTCCAGTGCGTTGCGTTTATTCTTTAATGTAACAAACATAAGATGGGAGCCTAAATTTGATCAGAAAAGCTAACCCAGATGCTGAACAAGCTTAACAAGGAAGAAGAATCCAGTTGTTTTCACCAGAAAGATTGTACCACCAAAAGGGAAACAATTTTGTTTTTCAATAATCAATACTAATGTTTATACACATATGCTACATAAGGGAAATATACTAAAAGATCAGAAGAGAATAAATAATAGCATCTTTTACATACAGAAAATTTACTCTGCAAGTTCATCCACTAGAAAGTAAACTTAAAAAGGCAATGTCAGCATCAAAAGCAGCGAGGAAGAGCATTTAGAGTTGAAACACTAAAAGGCAGTATATAAATACGATTAAATGAACTTCATTAATTTGGTTTTAGTAGTGTGCCAAGACGATAGACGCAAAATAGAAGTCAAGTTTTCTGATCAGTAAAATACCAACCATGGTGCTAATGTTAGCCTGTAAATGACTACGGATGATCAGCTTCCACAATTACAAAGGCCATAAACAAACTAACAAAATTCGAGGAAGTAGCTCACTGATAAATGACATCAAATGTCACCATGATTATCATCATTCGCAGGCTGGTTTGGTGTCAAAGCTACTGAGACATATGGCAAAGGCCTGGAAGGCAGAGAGTGGGTAGTGATAATCCATAGTGAAGGTATCTTTTCCGATTTTTCCAAATTGCAAAATTACCTTTTCTTGTTCTGCTAGTGGCACATTGTGAGATGGTTCCACAGCTGCCACTAGCTGGAAATTCTTAACAGAAGCCACTGTGACACGCCCTCTAAAATTTAGGCACCAACATTGTAGCTGCTCATGCCATCTTGGAGCCTTATTTTTAAGAACCAGTGGCTTTGGAAAGCCTGGTGCCGATGCCAGTGATGGCGAGGGACTTGGAGAGCTGCTATACGTGACTGGTTCCTTCCCTTTCAAACTTAAATGGGAAGAAAATTGCTCATCAAATGGCTGTGAGAAAGATGTTGGGGTTGGAGCAGCACCACCCTCCTCAATGGAAGAGAAAGGAATAGCGTCTATGATGCAATTCATTCTCCTTGGCCCTCTAGTGCGGAGAACATTAAGCTCATAGGAGATGGAGCCTATTCTGTAGTTATATGCAGGTACTCTCGGAGACACCTGCTTAGAATGGAATCTGCGACTCATTCCACTAGTTGGTTGAATTGTCATATCACATGGAGGTTGGCTGTCATATATTGTGAACTTGGTACCGAGAAAGTTAGACCTGGCAAACATGTCATCAATAAGTTGTTGAGATGCAGAGGGGAGAAAGAAAAAATGATGGAAACATAACAAAATGTTGTGGCCACCACTTGCCTCAATTTACCAACATATGAATTGCTCGCCCGAGAAAAATCATTAGATGCTAAAGATATCATGAAGTCTGTGCAGGTAGCTCTTCTAATCTTTCTGGCTGCTAACAGCAATTTATCACTCCCATCCTCGGCTGCCAATTTAACATCACAACAATTTTCTTTTATGTCAATAATCCATATATTCAAGCTGTTTAATCAGGCACTCTTTGAGCTTAAAAGGATAAAGGTGCAACATAGCCATTAAATTAGGTATTCATTGGTAATTTATAATATCACACCCTAATGAAAGCAATGAGAAATAGTGAAGCAAACAAGAACTTCTTGTCAAGAAGGTGTGGTCATATATTTGCCACAAAGGGAAATTAAGACAACTTACCGGGCACCAGACCAAAGCACAAGTGATATGTAGAAGTTCCTCTATCCCTTCTGATAAAACACTGTATGGGAGATTGGCGAGGAGCAGGCTGTTTACCATAACAATGAAACCAAGTCAAACAACAGCAATATGGTTAAGTGAACACACCCATAAAAACTAGAAGCAAGAGAAAAAAAAAAACTACCTGCTTCAGTGAGATGGGAAATGTGATCCTTCCACATTGCTCAGGAGTTCGAACAATCTCCTTGGTAACTTCCCTCCAAGTCCTACAAACAGAAGCGCAAAAAACAACCACAGCGCGAGCTGGCCACGAGGTCTCACTCTCTTCTACCCTCCTAACAATATCCAGAAGCAATTCAGGCGGTAGATTTGCCCACAGACTTGGTTGACCTGAATCAGATGGGAGCAGTGATGATTGATCAGGAGCTATATGAGCCTGTTTACGATTATGCCAATGATTCCCTCCCATTCCTCTCCTTGACTTACTCCCTATTCCATCTCTCATTTCCTTAAGCTCACGAACAATGCTTTTGAGGGACATCTTTATAATAACATATCAATTTTTTCCCTTCAATAATCAACTGCAAACAGATAAACCCAGTTGGATTTTTTTCCCAGTAAAACAGAATCTGTTTCAATATTTTAAAGAAATCGAAGCAAAATGTGATCTTTTGGTTACATTATGCACAAAGGTTATCACTTAACACCAATACAGACCCAAAAATCAGATCTTAACCCCCTAATCACTCACACAATAAGATATTTAGAAAAATAATAACAGCAAGATAAAACGTGGAACAAAATCTTGTTACCTGAACAACAAGATCTTCAAGTTCAAATCTGAGAAACAAAGAAAATGTTCTGTTCCAGGAGCTATCTGAGGTTCAATCTTAAAATGCCCTCATCATTGTCCATTTACGGCACCGTTTCCATTCCACCCACCACCACCTTCACCCCAAACAGCATCCTGCTCAAATCCTCTGTCTCCACTTCTCTCTCTCCCTTAAAATGGATCCACACCCACTTTTTGTTCTCATCATATTCAAAGCACACGTGTCATCTTTTTTGGGTTTCTGTTTTTTAGAGTGTAGATTTGACCGATTTTATTGTAATTTTGTGGCGAATGCTTTTTCTTTTTTGCAGTAATGAAAATGATGTCACGATCAAAGTTTAGCTTCTTGTATTAATTGATTTTGAAGAAAAAGATTTGCAAGTTGTCTCTAAAATGTTCACAGTCAAAGTGAATGCATGATTGAAGGATTAGACTTTCCCATGTAATAACAACCGAAATGTGATTCTTTTTTTTTTTTTTTGAGAAGCTATTCTTTAATTTCTTCTTTCCAGCTGTAATTTGTTTTTAACAAGCGGCTAGAATTAAATAATTGATTGTTACTAATATATTTCAATTGAGTTAGAATGAGTATAGTAAAAATTCCTGATCTATAGGGGATATGTATATTAGAGGAGAAAAATTACAATACAATGGATGTAACACGTTTTCCGTGTAATAAATCAATAATTCATTGTTACGCGTGCTAAAATATTAAAATACAACTAAAAAGATGAATATCAAATCATACATGTTATTTACTAATTTATTGATAATATCATGTCACTCATGGTTCCGTTGCACTGAATAATTACTTATGTTGACGGATGATTTTCGTCTCAGGGGCAGTTTCGAGATAACCCTCCCGAGACAATCCTCATTCAACCTTGAATTTGTTTGGTTATGGGAAGACCAAATGCAAATACAACAAAAGGTGAAAATAAACACACAAAGTCGACAAGAGATTTTAACGTGGTTCGGAGGAGCAAGTTCAGCCTACTTCCACAGGCAGAAAGTGGGGTGTTGCTTTTTTTTGCCAAACCGAGCTATGCCGACCAGTTTTCAAGGAAGGCATAAGGAAATCGAGCTGGTTGTTCTTCTAAGCTTTTACAAGTGATGTTCTTTTTTGTTTACAAATTTTGTCAACCTTTACAAATGAGATCAACTTCCCCTTATATACTAACGAATACACGACACTGTTCTCATGATCTCATGACGTTTTTCGCGTGATTCCTGGCTGATTGATGAGTTCTCTGCCCCAAAACTGCCTTCGCCGAAAGTAAACCTGCCACCTTACGGCTTGTCACATCAACCTGTTTTGTACACTCAGTCACGCGTAACATATTGAAACCAGTCTGGCAGTCTGTAAGGAGCTTTCAAATAATGGTATGTGATAGAGGGAAATGTCTAAACTACCCCAGTCACGCGTCGGTCTTCAAGAGATCGGTCAGATGATCTTCCGAATAATAAAAGATAATGTCGACCTGATCTGGAATATCCGAGCCATTCATCGCGGTACTGAAGGTGAAACATAACTGAACTGAGCTACTGGGCTCCTATGGTCGGTCTCTGCTCTGATGTGGTCGGTATTCTGAAGTTTGCGCCGTACTGGGTCCTCTGGTCGGCCAGATCCGGGAGACCGGGCACAAGCACCCCCCCTGACCGAAGTGAAATCGAAACCCTCAGAGCACTTGACCCTCCAAAAGGGAAAATCTCATATCTGCCCTTGCCGAACTGTTCAAACACTTGTTACAAAAAACATTATCAACAATTTATATAAGAGATGGATAATAAGATAATTTTTTTATATGTGTTAGTTTGATGAATTAAATATGAACCTTGTTCGAAGACTTGTGGGGCAATGAGAATTAAATCGAAAATATTTAATTTCTTTTGTAAATAATACATTCGTGGGAGTTGATCTTACGAGTCATTTCACCTCTTTGTCTCAGAAATAGGGAACCACACGATCAAAACTGATGGGTTGTTTGGAGAATCAAGTGCTGTATTTGAAGAAGTATCGACTCAAGAAGCCAAGTGTTAGGATCCAAGCATGCAACGTGATTAAACGAAACCACTTTCACTGGTTTTGGTGGTTTCCCATGTAAAATTGAAGCCACATTATCATTTAATTTCGTTTTTAAAAAGATTAAGACTCAAGCCCTTCACAATAGACCCGGCTACGGTTCCGGTTGAAAATCGGAATCGAAGGGGTTAGAACCGGACAATTTCGATTCTAACCGGTTCCGGAATCGAAACCGTCGGCCTCACGGGACTGAGTTGGCTAAAATATGAAAGACAGCGTGCAGCGTGTTCAATTTTATTTAAGAGGACCACAGTTGCACACATAGCAACATGTTCTCCATACAAGATCCCTCCCTGCATCTTGATTTTTGCAACAAAATATAAATTGCAAATAAACTTCGATCTTGGTGTCTCTTCAATCTAGAATCTACCCACCATTTGCAAAATTTACAAATGCAATGGTAAGTAGTTTTTGAATCAAATGATATAATACAACCCCTCATTCGTTAGTCTTCATTAGTGTTATTAAAATCGAATCGGACTAGCCGGTTCAATCGATCGAATTGGAATCTGACCGTAAGTGTGGTCCGGTTATAGCCAAAAAATTGATATGTGAAAAAACATGTGAATCGGACCGGATTGGTTCAATTTTTTTTATAATTTTCATTTTTTTTATAATTTTTAAATAAATAAAATTATTTATTACGTACGCCGATTTTTTGAGTTTTTCTAGACACGATTCAACCGATTGAATCAATAATCTATTAAATTTTTGACATCACCGATTCGACCGATAAATGATAATGTAGTGCAAACCAAACCCAGCTGGCTTTGCCTAGTTGCTTGGCGATTGTGGAACCCAAGTCTAGCTTTATGATATTTCTTGTCTCGAATTTATTAAGCATATTATTAGTTGGATGATGGGGACGACTCATTTTTGTGTATAATTGGGTTGGCAATGTCGATAATGTCCCTCTCTTGGATCCCAGCAAACACATGGCCATTGCCCATTTGCTGTGAGTGACCCTCTTGCCCAAAAAGTTATGTATATGTCTATAATATATAAAGTGATTGATAGCAATGTTTGTATAATACTACTATAATTTGTGTATAATTTCATATGTCGTAATTAGAACATGTTTGTATTTAATTAGATCATGAGTTAATAGATATATATATTTTTAACCAAACCACCCCGGACTTAAATGGAGTAGGTAAAATCTCCGGCCATCCCAAACTCTTACAAGAAACATACTATTTGGATTCGAACTCATTACCTCAATATGAGAACAAAGTATTTCCTTTTTGATTTTTAATTAATGTAGGAATTAGTATTGTTTGAAATCTGTTAGTTAATTATTTGTTAATGTTCTCCTCGTTTACATTCGATTTTATTTGTACATACATGATAGTGATGCACCTTCGTTGTCTACATCTTTTGCTGCCCTTTTTGACTTATTAGTTGCTATAAACATGTACTAGTATCAATATCATTTTAAGATTATTTTTATTTTTAAATTTTTTTTTGAAATAATTGGAAACTCCACCGTTAAATCATCTATTTCAGGCTTAAACGGAACAGGTAAAACATCCGGCTGTTCCAAACTCTTATAAGAAACGTACTTTCTGAATTCGAACTCAAGATCTCAATATAAGATCTTAAACTCTACACCACCAAATCACACAATTTGATGATGATTTTAAGATTATCTTTATGGGCTAGTTCCCTAAATTTTCTAATGAAAAAAAAAAAAGAAAAAGACAAGGATCTTTTATTTTGTTTTTTTTTTTCACCTGTTGAATTATATGTTAAATTTTACTTGATTACAATGTAAAATAGAGATAAGAAAATAAAAAACAAAGAGATGGTCTTAATTAAAAAAAAATCATATGTTACTATATTCTTTTAAATTAAGGTGAGTTTTTTTTTTATTAGTATAAATAAATTTGATAGATGTTAAGTCCGCCATCAAAACTTTATTTTCAGTATTTCCTCTTTGTGGGGGAGGGAAAAACCATCAATTTTTTTTTTTTTTTTACTAACAATAAAATGGTTATTGTTGTCACTCTCGTGAGAATTTTGTCTCTAATTTGTTTGAAATTTTTAATGGTAGTTTTCTCTCTCTCTCTCTCTCTCTCTTTTATGCTGGGTTTAGGGATGTGTATTAATCGGTTTTAACCGATTAACCGAACCGTTCCGACCCATTTTTTTTTATAATGGTTCGGTTATTATGATTAAATCGATTTTTATGGTTAAAATTTTTAACTTTTTCGGTTATTCGGTTCGGTTACGGTTATGAGATTCGTATAACTGAACCGACCGATTAAGCGAAATATATACATGCTTCAAAACCCTAAATAAGTAAATAACAAAATTTTATAGACCGATTGTTAGATAAATTGTTAAAACCAAAATTATTAAATTATTGGCTATTAAGAAACCCAAAATTTCATAATATTGAGTTAATATTAAATTTGATGACTATGAATTTATATTTGTGTTAAATTGCTTTGTTGAATGTTGAGTTGATGAGTATATATTTGTTGGACTGGTTAATAACCGAATTAACCAAAACCGATCGAAATATAATGGTTAAATTGGTTAATGGTTATGTGTCATAATATGGTTAAATCGGTTACACATTTACTTAACCGAAAAATTTCGGTTCGGTTAAAAAATCAAGGATTAACCGAACGAACCGACCAATGCACACCCCTACTGGGTTCTATTCTATTCAAGCAACATCTGAATGTAGAAAACAATAACTCAAAAATGAAAAAATTATGATTTTAGTCCTCCCATAAAATAATAGTGATAGATGTATTCCATAAGTACGAAAATGAGTACATAATTTTAATTTTAAACAAATCAAAAAAGTTGTACGTGTACATAAAAAAATATTTAATTAAATGAAAATTTTAACTTAAAATCACAATTTAATTGTGATTCTGTACTGAATGGATATTCATTCAATATTTTTTGTCTGAAATTGTCGGAAATCCCACCGCCAAACCATCTTTTTCGGGCTTAAACTGAGTAGGTAAAACTTGTCTCAGACTCTTACAAGATACGCACTCTCTGAATTCACACTTAGGGCCTTAAGGTAAGATCCTGAACCATACACCATCAAACCAATACATGTATCATTATTCATTTTTTTTTTGAGAAGAAAGCATTTACTTTCATTGAAAATCACAAGTTTAACAACATTTGGACATCTGGAGGATAGTTTCCAGTCCGAATAACATAATCTACAAAATTAATAGCAATACTTGCCAGAGAGTGAGCTACTAGGTTGCAATCTCTACTAATATGAGAAATTACCATTGTGGTGACTGATTTCGGTCGAGGTCCACAATCGAGATTATCAATTTGTAGGGCTCGAACGAATCCTGCAAAACAAGTAGAGCAAATAAGGAGCTTACTGCCCACCGGTGTGGTGGAGACCGCAGGCACTCCGACGCTCAAGTTAGCCTAAGCACTGATAAGAATAAAGTAAATAGATCAAGGCCTTTTAGGTACCTCAACCTTCAGTTGTATGCCGTGAGGGCGGTGTGTATTTGTCTTGCCTTGGTATTAGGGGTCGTTTTCTTGAAGATGCCTCTTTGTTGTTTTTCCTTCTTCTTTTATAGGTCTCTTGGTATCAAGTTCCACATCTGCCCATTGGAGTCGTTATTAATGAGGGTTTAATTCAGGTGTTTCATGTTCGATAACTGACGATCTTGTCTTCCTCTCGAAACTGTTGACTTTATGGTGGTATTCATGAATTCCGATTCTCTCTTGATTTCTGTAACGGGTGTCTGTTGGTCTTTTTATGTTTAACGGGCTTGGATCCTTGTGTGACGTCTTCGTCTGTGGACCCAGTCTGCTGATGGGCTTCTGGTCTTGCGGTGTAATGTCGTTTTTGCCTCTGGGGCCAATTTTGGCCCAAACAGTTTGTCCCATACTCTCTAAGTCTGGTAATCCTAGGCTTGGAGAGTACTCGGCATGTCGTATGGATCCAGTGGATGGCTCCGGACGTCCGAATCAGATAGTGGTCAGGAATAGATTCGCTTGAATGTCGTGTAGTGCAGATAAATATCGTAGTCTTTACTTGACTCGATATGAGTAGTCAGAGGATTATCCTCGGTTGACTAGACTATGTGGTAGCTTCGGGAGAAACATTATTAAGCATGTTGTGCAGGTAGTGAGAGTCCATAACCATTGACATGTCGTGTAGATTGGGAATATTCTTTGCCCAGACATGACCCATGAGAGGTCCTTGGATGATTGGACCAGATTTCATGAGTAGCTTTACTCGACACTGTTTGGACGAGACGAGTGAATACCGTATATTGTTCAGACTCGACACGAGTAATTTGGGGAATGACCCTGGTGGACTGAACCGGGAAGTGGTTCAAGAGTGATTTCACTCGACATTGTCGTATGGGATGGGTGAATACCATAACTCTGATTTGACTCGACATGAGTTCTATGGGGGATGTCTCATGTCGACTGAACCGAGAGGTGATTCAGGAGTGATTTCACTCGACACTGTCGTATGGGACGAGTGAATACCAAAACTCTTATTTGACTCGACAAGAGTCATATGGGGGATGTCCCCTGTCTTCTGAACCGGGAGGTGGTTCAGGAGTGATTTCACTCGACACTGTCGTATGAGACGAATGAATACCATAACTCTTATTTGACTCGACAAGAGTCATCTGGGGGATGTCCCCTGTCTTCTGAACCGGGAGGGAGGTGATTCATGAGTGATTTCACTTGACACTGTCGTATGGGACGAATGAATGAATACCATAACTCTTATTTGACTCGACAAGAGTCATCTGAGGGATGTCCCCTGTCTTCTGAACCGGGAGGTGGTTCAGGAGTGATTTCACTCGACACTGTCGTATGGGACGAGTGAATACCAAAACTCTTATTTGACTCGACAAGAGTCATCTGGGGGATGTCCCATGTCTTCTGAACCGGGAGGTGATTCAGGAGTGATTTCACTCGACATTATCGTATGGGACGAGTAATACCAAAACTCTTATTTGACTCGACAAGAGTCATCTGGGGGATGTCCCCTGTCGACTGAACCAGGAGGTGGTTCAGGAGTGATTTCACTGGACACTGTCGTATGGGACGAGTGAATACCATAACTCTTATTTGACTCGACAAGAGTCATCTGGGGGATGTCCCCTGTCGACTGAACCAGGAGGTGGTTCAGGAGTGATTTCACTCGACACTGTCGTATGGGACGAGTGAATACCATAACTCTTATTTGACTCGACAAGAGTCATCTGGGGGATGTCCCATGTCGACTGAACCGGGAGGTGGTTCATGAGTGATTTCACTCGACACTGTCGTATGAGACGAGTGAATACCATAACTCTTATTTGACTCGACAAGAGTCATCTGGGGGATGTCCCCTGTCGACTGAACCGGGAGGTGGTTCAGGAGTGATTTCACTCAACACTGTCGTATGGGACGAGTGAATACCATAACTCTGATTTGACTCGACATGAGTTATCTGGGGGATGTCCCATGTCGACTGAACCGGGAGGTGGTTCAGAAGTGATTTCACTCGACACTGTCGTATGGGACGAGTGAATACCATAACTCTGATTTGACTCGACATGAGTTATCTGGGGGATGTCCCCTGTATTCTGAACCAGGAGGTGATTCAGGAGTGATTTCACTCGACACTGTCGTATGGGACGAGTGAATATCAATGCTCTTTTTGACTCGACGAGAATCACCAGGGGAAGTCCCTGGTCGACGTTCTTAACACTTTAACTTTTTGATCTAGTTTGTTTCTGTCATTAATTGCAAACCCTAGCGCGGATTACGAGAAGTTTTTGGAGGGAATTTTGGCGCCAAATCAAGTAGGCGTGTATAAAAGGGCTGTGGGTGTTTCATTTTTCCTCATTTGGAAGTCGAGTAAGGAGAGCTCTCAGGTGTTTCTCAAGGTATTCTTCATTAACTTCCTCTTGTTCTTCAATTTCTTTAAGCACTCATAGCAATAATTCAAGCTGTTCTTAGGTAAATTTGGCTGTTTGATCTTTGGGTTAGTGTGATTAGTTTAAGAATTGTGTTTGTGTGGGAACACAGGAACTGGACGACGCATGCTGTCCCGGGCTCGCGGCCCGGTCGGGAGTACGGAGTAGCCACGGGGGACTAAACCGGAGAATAATGGAGTCGCCACCCGGTGTGAACCGGGAAAATGAGATTTAAGGCCGCACTCACCCCTCGCAAGGGAAGACCTCAAACCGTTGGGTTCGGAATGGTCCCTTACTTATGTCACTTGTAATGAAAGGATATTTGTAATAATTTAATCAAGCTTAAGTAACACTTATTTCTAAGAATATCATGCTTCTACATTCACACACATACATCAACAAATTCATCTAAATTTATATATAACACATATTCGAATTTGCATACAGCCTATTTGCATGTAATCTATGTCTCAATTTGCATACATAAGGATTATCATACGGCAAGCATACAAGTTAATTAACGCATTTGTGGACACAGAAGCGCAAACAAATAACATTCTTACTAGCATGCATATTAAGAAAAGATATTTAAGCGCATAACAGAAATAGACAACTAGAGGGGTAATACAAATGCATAACATAAAAAAGGGTAACTATATGCTAAGATGGACATGAAGGTTCTCGTTCGAGTAGCGTTCGTAAACGCGTTCGAACGAAATGAAACAGAATGCTCACGTTCGTATGGCATTTGTGAACGCGTTCGAACGGAAATGAAACAGAATGCTCACGTTCGTATGGCGTTCGTGAACGCGTTCGAACGGAAATGAAACAGAATACTCACGTCCGTATGGTGTTCGTGAACGCGTTCGAACGGAAATGAGACCTGATGCATGATAAGGCAAAATGCGCGTGCGTTCGAGTTGCGTTCGTAGACGCGTTCGAACGGGGACAGATCTGATGCATGAAATAGGACGCAATATATAAATGGCGAATAGTACAATGCGAGGCGCGGCAAAACATCGTGGTAAAGGGCTTTAACCCTTCCCCATATGGGATCTTTCATTCCTCTTACTAAGCCCATGCGCTCGATCGAGTCATGCATACAAAGAATTAAACACAATAATATCAAACTTAGTATGCCCGATTGAACGTATCTTGCATTCAACTGAACACACATCAACCGGCGCGGCAAATCATCGTGGTAAAGGGGCTTTAACCCCTCCCCATAGGGGATCTTTCATTCCACTTACTAAGCCCATGTGCTCGATCGAGTCATGCATACAAAGAATTAAACACAATAATATCAAACTTAGTATGCCCGATTGAACGTATCTTGCATTCAACCGAACACACATCAACCGGCGCGGCAAAGCATCGTGGTAAAGGGCTTTAACCCCTCCCCATAGGGGATCTTTTATTCCACTTACTAAGCCCATGCGCTCGATTGAATCATGCATAAATAAGCAACATGCAGAATTCAAATGACGAAAAATAAATAAACCAAAGCAACACAAAGCAAAAGAGGGTGCCGTTTACTCAAGCGGTACATGGAGTTGTGTCCCGAGTACAGATTATATTACCGTCCATTCGAAATCGGCTATGAAATTTATGTCCGGGTTTCCATCCGATATACCGCGAGAGTTGACACATCTCTCATTTCATCCCACAGCCACAACATACAACGTCTCATAATTCATGCATATTTATTTACTCAAAGGCCACAGCATGCAACATGACAATCACACAAGCAATATTTAAGAAATAGTACAAAAGCGAGTGTGAAAGATACCCTCAGGTCTAACCTTTTAGCCAACTTTCAGGCTTGCGTTTCACGGACGTCGGAATGGTACAGCTCCTCAACTTCTCTGGTTCACTGGTTTAGCGTCCTAGCTCACTGCTTTGTTGTTTTGCTTGCGGTTTGAACTCCGTTCTGCTACTGTTCGGCCTCTGTTTCGCTGCTCACTGTTCAGGTCACCTGTTTGACGTTTTAACGGACTGTTCCAAGTCTTTCTGTGGGTTCTTAGTGCAGTTGTGTGTGATTATTTTAAGGATTATGAATGCAGTTTTTTATGTTACTGTAGGCACTACATTTTTACACATAAGTCCCTATGATGAGTCTCATTTTGGAGACATTACCTTTTAAGTCACGGAGGTCACGGGAAACGGACATCGGAAGGGGAAATTCAGAATAAACAAGGTTCACTGTTTTCGTTCGTGCTACGTTCGTGTTTACGTTCGAACGTCAAACGGATTGCGGGCGTTCGTGCCGCGTTCGAGGAAGCGTTCGAACGGTGTCGGTAATTCTGGTTTTGCTGCTAGCCTCACATCCAGCCCAATTAGCCCCCCAAAGCCCATAAAACACATCCCAATTTAAATAAATAATATTTTAAAATATTAACTAAATAATATAATAACTAAATTAATTAAATGATTAAATAAAACATATACCAAACATAAAATAACACAATTACCAACTTAAACTAAAATCATGCCTAAATTAAACAAATCACACACTAAATCAAAATATAATCATACCAAGTTAAAATCAATCAACCAATTATATTCCAATCTAATAAGATTATTCCCAAACTTAAAATATTGTATTCCTAATCCAAGCCAATCAAATATTCAACCTTCCCTATCTAGCCAAGATTTGTCCCCCCTCAATCTTTGACTTCCCTTAACCAAACCAAATCAAATCCCTCTTCAATTAGCCAAATCTCTTTCCTTGTCAAGCCCTAACCCTTCTCTATATAAACAACCCCTAAACCAAAGCCATTCCCCCGGACACACAACCTAAGTCACGCCCAAGCCCTAGAAACACACCAAGACTCTCTCTACACACCCAAGACTAAAAAAAAGAAAGAAAAAGAAAACACTTCAAAAAAGAACAAAGAGCCATAACCATCTCTTCCATAACCGAATCCACAACAAGAACCTCAACCCTCCACCATAGTCGAATCCAAAGCACCAACAACCACCATAGCTGAATCCAGAACATACCAAACTCACCCTTAGCCGAATCCTAAAACACGCCTAAACAACCTCCTAAATTACCTTAAAACAGCAGCCCAAAACCTTAAAAACGGTAACATAAAAACTGCATAGATAATCTTAAAAATAATCACATACAATTGCACTAAGAACCCACACAAACTTGGAATAGTTCATTGAAAACGTTAAAACAGGTGGCCCGCATGCAGTGAGCAGCAAGACAGAGGCCGAATAGGAGCAGAACGGAGTTCGAACCGCAAGCAAAACAGCAAAGCAGTGAACTAGGACGCTGAACCAGTGAACCAGAAAAGTTGCGGAGCTTTACCCCTTCCGATCTTCGTGAAACGCGAGTCCGAGAGACGGCTTAAAAGGTTAGACCTGAGGGTATCTTTCACACTTATTTTTATTTAATTTCTGGTCATTTACCTTGATTATATTTTCTGTATTTGTGGCATTCGTTGTGTGTATGATGTGTGTTGTGGGTATTGGATGAATGGAAGAGTGTCGTCTCTTGTGGTATATAGGATGGAAACCCAGACGTAAATTCCGTAGCCGAATCCGAATGGACGGTAGTGCGGTCTGTACATGGGACACAACTCCACGTACCACTTGAGTAAACGGCACCTCCTCTTGTGTGGTGTTGCTTTGGTTTATTTATTTCTTGTCATTTAAATTCTGTATATTGCTTATTCCCGTATGATATGATCGAGTGCATGGGCTTAGTAAGTGCGATGAAAGGTTCCCTAATTGGAGGGGTTAAAATCCTTCACCACGACGCTTTGCCGCACCGATTGATGTGTGTTTGGTTGAATGCGAGATACGTTCAATCGAGCATACCTAGTTTGATATGATTGTCTTTATTTTCGTATGCATGATTCAACCGAGCGCATTGGTTTAGTAAGTGCGATGTGAGATCCCCTATGGGGAGGGGCTAAAGCCCTTTACCACGATGCTTTGCCGCGCCGGTTGATGTGTGTTCGGTCGGATGCAAGACACGTTCAATCGGACATACTTAGAATAGTATGATTGTCTTTATGTTTGTATGCATGATGTGATGTGACGCGCATGGGCTTAGTATGTTAGTCTAAAGGTCCTCTCTTTGAGAGATCAAGAGCCCCCAAAAGGCCACATTTACGGCAGTACTTCACTGCGCCCCTTTATTTTGTTATTTATGTATTGCGTCTCATTTCATGCATCAGGTCTGTTCCCGATCGAACGCGTTTACGAACGCAACTCGAACGCGCATGCATTTTTGCCTTATCATGCATCAGGTCTCATTTCCGTTCGAACGCGTTTACGAACGCCATACGAACATGAGCATTCTGTTTCATTCCCGTTCGAACGCGTTATCAAACGCCATACGAACGCGAGCATTCTGTTTCATTTCCGTTCGAACGCGTTTACGAACGCCATACGAACGTGAGCATTCTGTTTCATTCCCGTTCGAACGCGTTATCGAACGCCATACGAACGCGAGCATTCTGTTTCATTTCCGTTCGAACGCGTTATCAAACGCCATACGAACGCGAACCTTCTGTTTACCGTTCGAACGCGTTTGCAAACGCTACACGAACGCGCACACACTGAACTGAGTCTGTCTTATCATATTCATGCATAATTGCCTCTTGGTTGATCTTTCTTGTGTTATATAGCCAACTGTATTATTTGTATTCAAGCATGATTAGGCTGTTAGCATGTTATTTGGTTAATAGGTTCATGAGATAGTACTCAAGCATGATTATGTTGTTCTTAGTTTTCCATATCATAGGATTGAAATATGTTCATGAGATTGCCATGTGATGTTGCATGTTGTGATGAACTTGTTGATGTATGCATATGAATTTAGAAGCATGATATCTTTGGAAATAAATGTTATTTAAGCCTGGTTAAATTATCACATAAATCATTTTATTACAAGTGACATAAGTAAGGGACCATTCCGAACCCAACGGTTTGAGGTCTTCCCTTGCGAGGAGTGAGTGCGGCCTTAAATCTCATTTTCCCGGTTCACACCGGGTGGCGACTCCATTACTCTCCGGTTTAGTCCCCCGTGGCTACTCCGTACTCCCAACTAGGCCGCGAGCCTAGGACAGAAAAGCGTCGCCCAGGTTCTGTTGTCCACAGTTACTGTTTTTAAGATTTTTAGGAATGTTTTAAGTGTATTTTGCTGCTGTTTTAGGGGTTAAATTACTGCTGTTTGGGCGTGATTTAGGGACTGGTTTGGGTCAGTTTCGGTGGGAAGGGGGGGCTGCTGTTCAGGGGTACCTTAGTGGCTGTTTGGGGCGTGTTTGGGCTGTCGTTGGGGGTATATTTTTCGGTGATGTGTGGAGGCTTAGGGGGTTGCTATTTTCGGTGGTGATTAGGAGTTGTTTTGGTGGTTGGAGGGGATGTGAATGGCTATTGTATTTTCGGTAATATGAGAGTGTTTGAGGGCTTGTTGTTTTCGGTAATGTGAGGGTGGGGTGAAGATAGTTGTTTGTTATTATGTGTATGAGCTTGGGGTTGGAAATTCTTTTCTTCTTTTTTGTTTGTGATGGGCGTGAACTAGGCTTCTTCTTGTGATGGGCGTGTGAGCTAGGAGTCGGATGGCTTGGTTAGGGGTTGTTTATATAAAGAAGGGTTAGGGCTTCACCTTGTCTCACAAGGAAGGGATTTGGTGCATTAAAGAGAGATATGATTTGGTGTTGAGCAAGGGAAGTCAAGGATTGAGGGGGAACAAATCTTGGCTAGATTAGGAAGTCAAAATATTTAATTGGTTATGATTGATTTTAATTAGGCATGACATCTTTTTAATTTAGTATGTGATTTGTTTAGTTAGGAAGTTAATATATTTGATTTGTCTTAATTATGTATGATTATATTTTATGTTTTATTTAATTGGTAAATGGTTTAAATATTTTATTTAATGTTTAATGTTTAATTTAATTAAATTGGGATGTGTTTTATGGGCTTTGGGGAGTTAAATGGGCTGGGGTGCGAGGCTAGCAGCAAAACCAGAAACATCGACGCCGTTCGAACGCCAATTCGAACGCTACACGAACGTCCGCAATCTGCCTGACGTTCGAACGAAGTAACGAACGCAGCACTAACGAAGACAGTGAGCTTGTGAAATGAACTTGATGACGTACTTATTTCGAATTTCCCATTCCGACCTCCGTTTCCCGCAATATCCTTAGCTAAAAAGGTAGTGCCTCCAACTGAGACTCATCATCGGGTTTCACATGCGAAAATGCAATGCCTACAGTTTGTTGGTTTTGATCTTTAAGAGGTAGGTTACTTGGGAGTTTAATTGTTTATATGCTTGTTGTTTGGAGAATGTCGAGTGAGGAGTCTTTAGGCAGCTTAGGCGCCAAGGTAGATAGTTATGTCGAATCATCAAGTGAGACCGAGGAGGATGTAGTGTACAAAGACTGGTCGTACGAGAAATTGATTGAAAGTGGAGTAGTTACCCTGGCCATGTCTCCTCGGGAGACTCCTACCGAGGCCATACCACTAAGATCTTTGCCTGCAATTGAGGAGCCGAGTGACTTTCCTTGCACCAGTGAGCCCACCAACTTACTGTCCAGAAATCCTGCTAGTCGTATGACCGGGAAAATGTTGAGGGAACTAAGCTGTATGTATAGATTTCCTGATTCTCTAGAACTTCGGGTACCTTCGTCGACTGAAAGAATTGATTACAAGGTCCCGGGGTGGATGGTTTTTTACATTCGTCAGTTTCAGGTGGGATTGAGGTTTCCTATCCCGAGACTGGTTTGGGAAGTGTTAAAACACTTTGAAATTGCTCCGTCTCAATTGATGCCAAACGCGTGGAGGATCCTTCTATCGATTGAGTGTTTAGCCTTCGAGTTGGGTGTACTCTTCGAGGTAAATGATGTTCTAGAGACATATTATTTAAAGGAGCACTTGAAGGAGAAATGGAGATATAATATGATCCTTTGACAAAGAAAGAAGCATCTAGTTATTGGATTGCCGACTAATGATAGGGGAAATTCGCAGTCCTATTATTTCTTCGCAAAGGGTGAGGGTATATTTGGTTTGACTGGGGCCGATCGAATCCCAGAGTTTGGTGTTTGTCGAGTGAGTGACGTTCTTTTCTAAGTTATAAGTTATAACTGTGTTTTGTGTTTTTTGAATAACCGAGGGTTTGTTGTTGCAGATCCTCTCCAAAACAGATCGTTCATCTCAACCGTGCGTTCCACCTCAAACGTTGAAGCAATTCTATCTCTGTCGGACGATGTAAGGAATTGTAAGGCCATCTTAGCGGAGAAGAGATTAAGGGCGACTCCTTTGTGGAAGGAAATTTATCAGCGTGAAGGTAAAGTTCTGGCCCTCTCTAACGACGTTTTGGCCGTGATAAACTGTAGGTGGTCGATTCAAAATTTGTATGGGGTGAATAAAAAAAATATCGAGAGCCCTTAAAAATTGAGGAATTTTCATGCGCAGAGGAGATGATGTCTGGTCCATTCACAGTAGCTTCACTCGACGAAATGAAGAGTCGAAGGAAGTCAAGGAAACTGAAGAAGAGAGAGCTAGAGGTTGAAAAAGAAGCTGGCACCCAACTTCAGGAGGTAATTTCAAGTGGGGGTGTCGTAGAAAAAATGAAGTCGACAAAGATTATTTCAACCGGGAAGAAAATGAAGAATGTCGCCGATGTGGAAACTGAAGAGAACTCTGACACCCTTATCTTGAAAGTTCCAAAAGAGTCGTCCGCAATTTCTGACCCTTCAAGCATCGACTCATTCGTTGAGGGACTTCTACTCCAAGGGGATGAAGTGAGATTGGCACAAATTGGGCCGGCGGAGGCCATGAAGAAAGCCATCGCTCTAAACTACCAAGTGAGTATCATCATTACTTTTTTTTTATGTGTCGAATGACGTTCTGATTTGAATGTTTTAGGCCCTGGAATGTAGCTTGTTCTTGCGGAAGAATGCTGAGTCCAACCAGAGGAGGGTCAGGGAGCTGGAGAAGACATTATCAGTGGTAAAAAGGAGTCGTCTGATTTGAAGTCTGGACTGCTTGCTTCGCAGAGGAAGGAAAAAGTTATTGAGAAGGAGCTGAAGGAAGTGAAGGCTACCTTGAAGCTGGAAAAGGAAACTGGCGAAATAACAATTGAAGGTTACAAGGCGGGTTTTGAGAATTTGAAGAAGGAGAACGAGTCGCTTTTGGACCAAATGGAGGATATCGCCATTGACTCTATGATGAAGAATAGATATGACTTGATGAAATAATTTATTGCTGGAAAACATGTTGAATGGAAGCCTGAGAAATGGATTAGTGAATATGAAAGGCGCGCCGCTGGTATCTCTTCGTCGACGGAAGAAGATGAAGTGGAAATAGGAACAGAAGTAGAGATGAGAAAGGAAGAGGCTGAGCCAGATTCAACCAACGTAGAAGCCACAGTGGAGATCGAGAAGGATATAGAAGAAGAAGAGGTAAATGTCACACAAGCCGCTGCCCATTCCGAACCCGTGAATGTGGAGAGTGAATGAGACGTTCCTGTTAGCCTCCCAACAACGACCGATATAGACGGAGCTAGTCTTTGAAGGCGAATTGTATAAGAATTAACTTGAACTTCTTTGTAAAGCTTGTATTTAGAATTGGTAGGATGGCACAAAGAGGTATTTTGAACCATTGGTGTTATGTTATATTGAAATGACGAATGGTTTGTTTATTTTGAATGTGAAGAATGGAGCGAGAGTCCATTGTACAATTTTATTGCAATTTGTCGAACAACTTCTACAAATGTTTTTTTTTTTTACTAAAAGTATGATAACTCTAAAAAGTAGATTGGTAAATAACTAATCGTCAAAACATAAATGTTACCAGACAAATCTTTTAAGGTGCACCGCGTTCCAGCTGTTGCGAATAGGATTCCCCTCCACGGTCTCTAACTTGTAGGCTCTTTTCCCAACAACCTCAGCTATAAGATAAGGGCCTTCCCAATTAGGGCCCAACTTCCCATCTCCACCTTCTTTTGTGTTCTGAAACACTCTCCGTATGACCCAATCACCAGTGCGGAAAGTCCTGGCCCTGACGTTTTTGTCGAAATATCTGGCCATCCTCTGTCGATAATCGGCCAGTCGAATGAAAGCTGTATCCCTAGTCTCATCAATCGTGTCGAGATTGAAGTTTATCAGTTGTCGGTTGCTTTCTTCGTCGAGCCACTGGTATCGTGGAGAAGGGATGACTTCTTCAGATGGAATTACTGCTTCCGTCCTAAATGCCAATGAGAATGGAGTTTCGCCAGTTGAAGATCTCACGGTTGTTTGGTACGACCACAGGACTTCAGGTAATTCTTCCGCCCAAGCGCCATTTGCCTTCTCCAACCTTTTCTTCATAGTGTTCAAAATCGTCTTATTGGACGACTCTGCTTGTCCGTTCCCTAGTGGAAAGCGTGGCGTCGAGAAGTTCAGTTTGATGCCCCAGTTCATGCAGAAATTTTGAAAGTGACGGCTGATGAATTGTGATCCATTGTCGGTCACAATTTCTCTTTGGATGCCGAACCGACATATGATATTCTTCCATACGAACGTTTGAGCCTCCTTGTCGCGTATTCTGGCAAACGCTTCAGCTTCTATCCACTTCGAATAGTAATCCATCATTACGAGCATGTAGACACGTTGGCCTGATGCGACTGGGAGTTTCCCAACAATATCCATCCCCCACTTCATGAACGGCCACGGAGATAAAATTGGGTTCACCTTTTCTGGTGGTAGATGAGAAATCGGTGCGAATCTCTGACACTTATCGCATTTCTTTGTGAATTCAGCGGAATCTAGTCTCATTGTCGGCCAGTAATATCCTGTCGAATGGGCTCGGAGAGCCAAACTTCTGCCGCCTGAGTGGTTCCCACATTCTCCTTCATGCAATTCAGTTAACACATGCTGAGCTTCGTCGTGTGTTAAGCATTTCAAGTATGGTCCCGAGAATGATCACCTTAACAGCTGACCTTCGAATACCACGAACCTTGCGGATTGTCTCTGTATTTTCCTTGCTTGCACTTTGTCTCCTGGAAGCAGGCCTTTTTGCAAATATTCAACGATCGGTGTCATCCAACTGTCGACTGAACTGATGGCGGCCACAGCTGTCTCTTCCTTCCAGATTGCCGGCCAGCTCAAATATACTATTGGTATTGCTCGTGGTTTGTCACCTTCCAGAGTCGATCCGAGGGTCGCCAATGCATATGCTTGGGAATTTTTGCTTCTTGGGACCTGGGTTATGGAAAATTTGTCGAACACTGTTCGTATATCAGTTACCTTCTGTAAGTAAGAAGCCATTGCCTGACCCCTGAGATGATAAGATCCCTCGATTTGGTTGACAATCAACTGAGAGTCTGACGTCACTTCAATCTCCTTTGCTCCCAATTCCTTGGCCAATAATAATCCTGCGATCAATGCTTCGTACTCGGCTTCATTGTTGGTTACTCTGAAACCGCATTTGACTGCCTGCTGCAGAACGTCGCCCAAATGGGTAGTGATTACCATTCCAAGTCCGAATCCTTTTTTGTTACTCGATCCGTCAACCGCCAACTTCCAAGGACTTGTCGGCTGAATGGAATTGATTTCAGCTTCGGCTGCAGCCATCATTCCGGGAGCAAAGTCGGCCACAAAATCGGCCAAAGCTTGCGATTTGATAGCCGTCCTGGGTTGTTAATCTATGTCATACTCCCCTAACTCAATTGCCCACTTCATCAATCTCCCATATAACTCAGGTTTATGAAGAATGCTCCTCAAAGGGTACGTTGTGTAAACTGTGATCGCATGCCCTTGGAAATAGAGTCTGAGTTTCCTTGCGGCCGTGACAAGTGCAAAGACCAACTTCTGCATTAGCGGGTAGCGCGTCTCTACTTCCAACAATGCTCTGCTTACATAGTAGACTGGTTGTTGACTCCCTGATTCTTCTCTTACTAAGACTCCACTGACCGAGTGCTCCGAGACTCCCAAATAAAGGTAGAGCCTCTCACAGGCGAGTGGTTTTGATAACAAGGGCGGTGAAGTCAAATACTGTTTGAGTTGCTTCAGTGATTCCTCCCAAGCAGGAGTCCATTCGAATTTACTTGCTTTTTTTAAAACTGAGAAGAATGAAAAGCTCTTATCGGTGGACTTAGAGATGAACCTGTTTAATGTCGCGATCCTCCCAGTCAGTCGCATGACTTCCTTCGGGCTGGAAGGGGAAGGGATGTCGATGATTGATCGAATCTGGTCTGGATTTGCTTTAATGCCTCGTCGAGTGACTATGTATCCCAAGAATTTTCCTGAAGCGACACCAAACGCACACTTAGTAGGATTCAATTTCATTCCGTACCTGTCCATGATGTCGAAGGCTTCTTCCAAATGACTGAGATGTTGTTCTGATTTGACGGATTTCACCAACATGTCGTCAATATAGACTTCCATTGTCTTCCCTATTTGACGGTCGAACATCCTATTGACCATTCGCTGGTATGTTGCTCCTGCGTTTTTCAAGCCAAACGGCATGACTTTGTAACAGAATATTCCTCGACTTGTGACAAAAGTTGTCTTCTCTTGATCCTGAGGATGCATGAGGATCTGATTGTAGCCCGAATACGCATCCATGAAGCTTAATAACTCGTGTCCTGCAGTCGCATCCACCATCGAATCAATATATGCTAAAGGAAACGAGTCCTTTGGACAGGCTTTGTTCAAATCCGTGAAGTCGATGCAAACTCTCCACTTCCCATTCTTTTTTTTCACTACTACAACATTGGCAAGCCACTCGGGAAACTGCACTTCTCTAACCGCTCCTTCTGTAGTAACTTCTGCACCTCTTCGTCAATGATCCGGTTTCTTTCTGGAGCGAACTTCCTTCTTTTATGTCTGACAGGTGTGTGGTCTGGATCCACATGCAATTCGTGAGTGATGAGCTCCGGGTCAACTCCAATCATATCTTTATGTGACCATGCGAATGTGTCGTGTCGTCTTTTTAAGAACTCTACCAGGTCGGTTCGCAGTTTCGGACCTAAACCTGCTCCAACCAAAGCCTTGTGATCTGTGAATTGAGGGTGAATCTGGACCTCGTCGAGCTCCTCAATATTTGGTAGAGAAGGCTTTGATGCGCAAGGCCCAGACGGTAATTGATATGCCGGATCAGCTTTAGCCTTCAAGGTAGTTTGGTAGCAACTTCTTGACGCCAATCGATCTCCCTTTATCTCCTGAACCCCCCATTTAGTAGGGAATTTAATTAATTGGTGATAGGTAGATGAAACCGCCCTCATGTCGTGAATCCAGGGTCTGCCCATAATCAGATTGTAGGCCGAAGAGCTATCCAATACCAGGAAAGTAGTCATTTTATTGACTCCTGCAACATAAACTGGGAGCCGTATTTCCCCCATAGTGAATTTTTGTTCTCCACTAAAACCGATTAATACTGTCGTTCGCCTATTGATGTTATCCAACTCCGTACCCATGTCAGTTAGAGCACTGGCGAAGATTATATTAGCTGAGGAGCCCGTGTCGACCAACACAGGTTTGACCATGAAGTTCGCCACTTGTAGGGAAATGACCAGAGCGTCATTGTGAGGATTTAAATCGTGTGAATCTCCATCGTCTGGAAACCCGATTACCAAACCTGTGGTGATTCCCTCTACAGACATCAAGGTGTGAGAAGCGTTGGTGGCCAATGCCCTTGAATGCCTTTTAGCTGCTGAATAGGTAGCTCCACTAACTCCTGATCCTCCAGAAATAACATTAACAGTGTTATCAATCGGGGGTGGCGGGGTTGGAATTTCTCCATGTCTGTCTCTTTCATCCCTTCGTGTCAATGTAGCCTTCCCCCTGTTCGTAAGCAAATCTTTCAAGAACCCCTTGTTTAGTAGTTCAAAAACTTCTAATCTCAAGGCAACACATTCCGCCGTTGTATGACCGTAGTCCCTGTGGAACTCACACCATTTCCTAGTGTCCTTTTTGGATGAACTATCCCTAGACCGTGGAGGCCACTTTACTTCATTCCCCAACTTCTTTAGCACCGAGACCAATTCTCTGGAGAAATCGTGAAATTGTAGTCCGGAAGCCGAGGCATGCTTGCCGGTAGTTCCTCCCTGTTTTTATATGGCCTTGGTCGTCTGTCCACATTCTTGTAGAAGGGTCGACGTTCGCCCCTACTTTGGTTCCTCCCTTCGGATTGAGAGGGGAAGTCCATTTCATGTCGCCTGGAAGCAGCTGGCTTTCGGTCCACTCGTGCATTTGTTTCATCCAGTCTTCTCTTGTTTCTTTTGTCTTCTTCCCACCTTATCTCTACATGGGCTCGTGCCATGACCTGGTCCATTGTATAACACCTGAATTTTGTCAATTTCTTGTAGAGCCCGCTGTCATAAAGAAGTCCATTTCTGAAGGCTTCAATTGTTGTAGGCTGATGGAGATCCGGGATGGTTATTCTCTCACGGTTGAACCGGGCCACGTAGCTCCGTAATGATTCCCCTCTTCTCTGCTGTACAGAATTAAGGTCGTCTGTTGTCCTTTCCAACTTGCACGAACTTGCAAAGTGCTGCACGAACTTATCTGCCAGTTCTTGGTAGGATTTGATTGATCTGTACGGAAAACTGATGAACCACGTCAAGGCCGGTCCCGCCAAAGTTTCTCCAAAGCACCTGCACATTCCAGCTTCCCACTGGCTCGGAGACAGGCCGGTCGACATCATCTTGAATTTATAATGTATGACGTGGTCGTCTGGATCCGTGGTCCCGTCATATAGCTTCATTTCAGGTGGGTTGAATTTCCGTGGCAACTCAACTGCTACAATTGATTCCTCGAAATGGGTATCTGAAATTGCTCCGGCCCTGCTTTTCCTGACTGGGAGCTTGACTCCTGGTAGTCGTGACATAATTGCTTCTTTGAATTCTACCATTTCTCTTCTGATAGAACTGGCCATTAGATGGGTCTGATCAACAAGAGGATCTGAGTGTAGTGTAGCTGGAGGGTGATTGCTATTTGGTTCGTCTGATATGGGTGGAACAGTTGGATTGCTTCGGTTACCTCCATTGCTGGTTTGGCCTTGAAGGTTATGCAGAGGGTCGGATGATAGGTGATCTAACTTTTGCTGTAAACTTTCGTTGATATTTCGCATCGTGAGATTTTCTTCTTCCAGGTTTGTGAGTCGCTCTTGGAGCATGGCAATTTGTGCTGCTAGTGGATCTGGGATTTGTTCGTTGCTGAGGCCATTCCTGATTATTTCGTTGATAAGTTCTACTTCTGGTCGATTCGCTCGTTTGCCCCACGGTGGGCGCCAAATTGTGGTGACTGATTTCGGTCGAGGTCCACAATCGAGATTATCAATTTGTAGGGCTCGAACGAATCCTGCAAAACAAGTAGAGCAAATAAGGAGCTTACTGCCCACCGGTGTGGTGGAGACCGCAGGCACTCCGACGCTCAAGTTAGCCTAAGCACTGATCAGAATAAAGTAAATAGATCAAGGCCTTTTAGGTACCTCAACCTTCAGTTGTATGCCGTGGGGCGGTGTGTATTTGTCTTGCCTTGGTATTAGGGTCGTTTTCTTGAAGATGCCTCTTTGTTGTTTTTCCTTCTTCTTTTATAGGTCTCTTGGTATCAAGTTCCACATCTGCCCGTTGGAGTCGTTATTAATGAGGGTTTAATTCAGGTGTTTCATGTTGATAACTGACGATCTTGTCTTCCTCTCGAAACTGTTGACTTTATGGTGGTATTCATGAATTTAGATTCTCTCTTGATTTCTGTAACGGGTGTCTGTTGGTCTTTTTATGTTTAACGGGCTTGGATCCTTGTGTGACGTCTTCGTCTGTGGACCCAGTCTGCTGATGGGCTTCTGGTCTTGCGGTGTAATGTCGTTTTTGCCCCTAGGGTCAATTTTGGTCCAAACAACCATCGGTTGAAAAATCCTCAGTAACCCCGAGATTTCATCAATAGTCCAAGCTATTTCGAGACGACTAACATATTTCCTGGAAACTAAGTTTTTCACTTGTAGCGAATCGGTCCCCACAACGGCAGAAAATGGAAAACTTCCTGTACGGCCAACTGTAACCCAAATAAGAGGGCATCTACTTCGAGCAAGGCAATATCATGAGAAAACTTAATATTCTTTACGCCCCCCACTAGTACTCTTCCATCCTCATCTCTAATAACCGCCCCTAGGCCAGCAGTATACATGTTCCTATGAGCTGAAGCATCCACATTTAGTTTATACCACCCGGCATGAGGAGCTCTCCACCGATCAATGTTGACATTTACTGCACTCTTCTCATGCTCCAAAGGATCAACAGACAGACGCTTAAAAGCCTCCACTGTAGCATCAGCTCTGGCTATAACAAACACATGATCTACGAACTTACCTTGCATAACCTGTGAGTTCCTTGCTGCCCAGTTTGACGAACAAATAGCTACCAATCTTTCCATATCAGACTCACTTCCTCTGGCTGCCTCAATCAACAACCAAAAACATCCCCATAACTTCCATCGCAGAAGGTCTTCTCATATCCAGAATTTCTTCAAACTTGCTTAGCGACTCTACAAAAAAATAAAGCATGAGGAACATCCTCTTTTTTCCCACACCGCTGGCACAACCAGTTTTGCGTTATCTTCCTTCTCCATAAATTGTCCGCAGTAGGAAGCGTATTCAGAGTTGCTCTCCACATAAATATTTTCACCTTCTCTGGCAAGTGCATCTTCCAAATGGCATTCCAATGTTTTCCAACAGTTACTGAACTAGGACTTTCAGAATACTTCATCTTGTAAGCCAATTGGTAACCACTTTTAACCAAATATTCACCTCTGTTATCATAATGCCAACAAATACTATCCTCTTTCGGCCTTCTTGGGAGTGGAATATTGCTAATGGAGTCCACATCTATTTGATCAAAACAGTTCTGTAACATCTCTAAGTTCCATTCCTGATCTGCAGAAATAAAATGAGCCACTAAGGTATCCTCGTGTAGTCTTCGAGGTGAAACTGGTTTGAATGTACTAGATCTCGGGATCTAGTTGATGCCATACACTTTAATGCTTTGACCGTTACCCACTCTCCATCTCAACCCTTGTGGATGACCCCTCGTCCCCATAGTATGCTCCTCCAAACAAATGATGGGTTAAATCCTACTTTGGCCTCGAGAAACTCTGAATTCTTGAAATATCTAGCTTTAAGAATTCTGGCCATCAGCGACTCTGACTCATGCAATATTCTCCAACTTTACTTTGCAATCAGAGCATGGTTAAAACATGAAATATCTCTAAAACCCAGCCCTCATTGGTTCTTGGCTAGACACATTCTCTCCAATTTCCTCCAATGAATTCCTCTTTTTGTATCTGTAGATCCCCACCAAAATATGGCCACCTCAGCTTGTATATCATCACACAATCCCTGGGGAATCCGAAATACACTCATGGCATAAGACGGTATCGCTTGAGCAACAGCCTTGATAAGGACTTATTTTCCTCCACTCGAAAATACTCTATTATGCCACTTCGAAATCTTGTTCATGACTATGATCTTTATATCATTGAAGAAGGTTTTCTTTCTTTTTCCTATTATAGAGGGCAAACCCAAGTACTTTTCGTGCCTGGCCACCACCTCAAATTTTAGGATATCCTTCAACAAAACTGCTTGAGGAGCCGCAATGTTACCGCTGAAAAACATGGATGATTTTACGTAGTTAAAAATCTGACCTGAAGCAGGCATAGACGTCCAAAATGGCCTTTAGATTTCTGCAATCTTGCACATTAGCTCTAAGGAAAATTAAACTGTCGTATGCGAAAAGGAGATGAGAAATCTGGATGTCTTTGTTGAATTTCAAACCGTGAATCGGCCTTCTTTCTTCAGCCTGTAATAATAGGTTGGATAGCCCTTCTGCACACAGAAGAAACAAATAGGGAGATAACAAACATCCTTATCTTAGTCCCCTATGAGGTTTAACCAAACCCTTCGTCTGCCCGTTAATTATCACCGAGAAAGAAGTGGAGATACAATTCATAACTAAATCCACCTATCTTTTGGAGAAGCCCATCTTAATCATAACTTATTGCAGGAAAACCCATTCAACTCTATCGTACGCTTTGCTGATATCCATCTTCAGAGCTAGCCAACCATGTATCTTCCCCTTCACCATTCTAATATTGTGAAGACATTCATAACCTATATAATATTGTGAAGACATTCATAACCTATAATCACATTATCTGTGATAAGCCTTTGAGGGATAAAAGCACTTTGGTTAGGAGAAATCAGTTGATTAGGAGAAATATATCATTATTCATTAGAAAATAGAAAAATATCACTTCTAACTAAAGTTTTTTCAATCTATAACGACCCCAACTCTTTCAAATTTCTTATCACCTGTTATTGACCATTTTATCCACTCTGACTCTACTATTTTTGGACTATGAATATATAGCTAGTATCGTTGGAAAGTATAGTGTTGTATATATTGACTTTGCAATCTTTAACTAAAATAAAATGATCAGTAAGCAAAACTGAATAAACCAAAATTAACAATTAGAACCTGAAATATATTTCTTACACTTTGAATGTGATGCAAATGATGATTAAGGCCATAATTTGATTCTCTAACCTTAAGACAATTTCAACTTCATTTTCGATGCTTATGGTTGATTTGAAATCCAGAACAAATGAATACACACACACATGTGGATAGGAATGGTAAAAATTCACAAGGGGATGTAAGTTTGCGGGGCTCCAGTATATTAGGGATGAATAAGAAAATGATTTTCTATACCCGTTAGTTGAACAGTCAGTATACGAGTATTAACATATTCATTCAGATATAGGTAAAATTTTCGTATAAACGGGGACCAACACATGTGCCAGATAATATTAGAGCCAATTATGATAAAATTTTCGTACACATTAGTTGAATAATTTAAATATTAATATTGATATTCATATATTATATCCGGCTCATTCGCATCCATACACGTGGGTTTTCTTTCCAAAAGATACTTTTTAAGTTTTATGGGTTATGACTTTGTAAGGATCGCTTGTCTTATCCTTTAAAAACACCAAAAAAAAAAATCTATTCATTTGAAAATAGGTTTCTTCCCACTAAGTAAGTACCTTTTTCCTTTAAAGTTCAGTGTTGTGTTAAAAACAAACATAATTATAACAAATTGTTATCAAGGACAAGAAGCTTAGTTTGGCTATTCCATCTCTTTTTATATTTTGAGGATATTCATCTAAACATATGCATACTTTCACATCCATTAATTATCTTCATTAGTTACTAATATTGAAAAGAATTTAAATTAGTTAAATAATTTTATTATATAATAACCACTAATCATAATATTATATTTGAGTATTTCACCCACACTGATTAAAATGACCACATTACTCAAGAATTTCAAAAACACTTCATACTATCTGATTAACTCCGAAAAATTATTATACATGCAAATTGGAAAATATAATTATTGATGATTAATGAAATGATTTATTATGAATGATCAATTTTCCACATTATTCGTTTTTAATATTTTACTTGATGTTTATTAGTGTAAGTCTAAGAGTCAATAGTTATATTAAGTTAATTATAAAAATATTTGTAATCTAACTAAATCTATGTTTGCACTAAGATACTGTTCTCCATTAATAAAAAATTATAAACTGTAATAAATTAAAAAAAAAAAATTTATTAATTTAAGAGAATATTAAAGGACTTGCTGATGAGCGGAAAATATATCAATATTTACCGCCCCTTTAACTTAATATTTTGTTTAGTTTCTCGGGTTTGATGAATGTTTTGATGTGTTTTAGTTTATTTTGCAGATAAAATAATATCGGGTCTCAATGAAATCATTTAGGATGAAATATGGGTCAAATAAGGGCAATTATTGGACTTGATATATTAATTTTGGAGATTGGAAACTTGAAAGGGCGTTTTTGACGAAGTGCAGTTTTGGAAATTCCAGTTTTGCGCATCTGTCGTAATTTGGGCATAACTGTTTACTCAGATATCGGATTGAGCTGATTCAAGTTCCAGATTAACGAAGACTCAAAGATCTACAATTTTGAAAGAGAAAATATTTTCAAATTCTGATGATTGCATGACCGAAATTGATGAACCATCCAGAAGTGTGGGAGTGTAATTATTAAAAGTCATTATCAATCATTTTCAAAGTAAATATTAATTAATTAATAATTAATAAAAATTATCAATCAACACCAAACAAGATAAGAAATTATTGGAGCAATTATGGATTTGGTGGAGTAATTAGTGGAGAAATTAATAATGTAATTGGTGGAGAAATTGATTGATGATTTGATGGTGGCAAAATTTTGCCTATAAATACCAAGCCATTTCATGTGTAAAATTCATACTTTCTTCTTTGAAATTCTTAATGAATAAATAAGAAGATTGTATCTAGTTTGTTTATTTTTAGTTTTCAGTAATTAATTTTCAGTTTCGCACTTTCTTTTCTTTACTTTTCAGTTTTTACTTTCCGCAATTTACTTTTACGCACAGTACTTTTCTTTCTTTAATTTTTCAGTTTTTACTTTTCAGTAATGAGGAGGTAATTCCCAAGCTAGGGTGAAAGGTAATTCTTTTACTATTACTATTTAGATTAATCTCCCTTAAAAAATATATATTCACTATTTAAAATACTGATTAATAAAGGATACCGCTATATTGGTCGGTTGACAATTCAATTTAATCTGGTTTAAACCTGACTAATCAAGGATACCGCCAGATTGGTCGGTTGGTAAATTTATTTTGGTACCGCCTTTATGGCTGGATTATGGACAAATATTACCGCCTATATGGCTGGTTGGACTTAATTTGACTTAATCAGGATACCGCCAGATTGGTCGGTTGGTAAAATAATATCACAAGTTTATATATTATTTTATGGGAGATATCTAAATAGTAGTAGTAAAAGTAATTCCTTTTACCTTAGCATTTTATTTTATTTTACTTTTCAGTTTTACTTTATGTCTTTTACTTTTCAGTATTTTTACTTTATGTCTTTTACTTTTAAGTTGTTACTAGCCCTAGTTATGTGTTAGTATCTAGGGTTGTGATGAATTTCAATATAACCGGTTTATAGGGGTTAGATTATAGTTTGGGGTAATTTAAAGATTTATTTATTGAGTTTTAATCTTAATGCTTTTTATTAACTGGCCATTAATAAAACTAATTATTAAACTTAAAATGAACTAGACATAGGGATTTTAAGTTTAAGACCTAGACTCAATAGCCCACGATCTTCCTTGAGGATAGATAACCCTTAATAGATTTCCTTACAGGATAGGAATATACCTGTCGGGCGAGGGTAGCCATAATTGGAACTCAATCTTAATGAATCCAGATAATGTGGTTGACATAGGAATATGGTTCAATTGGGTTACACTGGGTATTTGTGTCTGACCATCGACATTTGTTTTTTTATGTGTTCGATGTTCCAGGTTAATAATCAAATGTTTTACCCATCTATATAATAATCACTTCATCTTTAAAATGGTATTGGAAGAAATCACAACTCTAGATCTTTGTGTCTTTTATATTTTCTTTAGTATTTTCTTTTGTCTTTTTATTTATTTATTTATTTAGTAAAGCCATTCAACCAATCAAACAAACAATATCTCTATTATCCATTTAATTAGATATTTGTAAATAAATAGATTCAACAATTAATAACAACAGTAGGAATTAAGTCCTCGTGGGATCGATATTTTTATACTACTTGAACGATACGTGCGCTTGCGTTATACGTGTGTGTTTACGCCGGTCAAGTTTTTGGCGCCGTTGCCGGGGACTTATATTTCTTGAGTTGTTAATTTTGAAACTATCAATTTACTTATATCTAATTTTCTTTCTTTTATTTCTAATTTTTATTTCTTTTGTTTTCAGGTGATTAAAAAATGGAACACTACTGGGAGATTGAAAGATTACGAGCTTTACAAGAAGATACACCCACATCTGGGAGCAACAGTCCGGTTTTCTGAGGCCTGTTGTCCAGCCCAACAATTATCACTGGATGCCAGAACCAAGCAATACTATATTTGCTAAACAAAATGCAATGAGGAGATGTGACATTTGTAATGGTAACCACCCTAGAGATTATTGCAAATACAAATACCATCCAGGGTGGCAGAGCTATCAAGATCCTTCTTGTTATGACGAGCCATCACATTTCACAGAACCACATTTTCCATCTTATCCACCATCCCCTACTATCCTCAACAAAAACCAGAACCATCAGAGGAAGAACAATTGATTGATATGCTCAAATTTTTTTCCAAGAAACGAGACGAAAAGTTGGATATAATGCTTGAAACAAGCCTGAAGCAACTTGAAAGTATTAAGAGACAATCAGAATTCATTCAGAGGATGACAGATCAAATGAGACAATTAACAGAAAACCAGAACTACATACCTCAAGAACCAGTTTCAGATGACACTGATGAAGCCTTCAAGTACCCAGAAATCCACAAAGACACTTCAACAAGGAGGAGGCTGAGCAGTATCAACAACCAGAGGTATCAGTTCAGGAACCCGAACCGGTAAAGTCTCAATTTGACTTTTATTATTCAGATTCTGACGAGGATGAAGCTGATCTATTTGTACCAACTGCACCAACAACGGAGGATCAAACTTTCAATCCTCAAAATGAAGATCTTGGAGCATGCTTTACCATGATGTTTGAAGAAGATCTATCTGAACCATCCATTCCAGTCATATCAGAGGATGAAGACCTAAAATCTAACATTTATTTTCATTCTCAGGTTGACAATTTTGAAACATGTATTTCACAGATGACAGATGAAGAGCTGAATATGGAAATTTTAAAATTCATCTGTGAAGAAAAGGTGGAGCAAGAAGCAAAGCAAATGGAGGAGCAATTGTCAGACCAAATTAAAGATCCAGAACATTCAGGAAAAACATCGCTGTATCGGGGAGTACTGATCAAAGATATCACCCAGAAGCTTGACAGAATGGAATTTCCATTCCAAGTCAAGCACCATACGAGACCTCCTGATTTTCTTTCTTTCTTTGTAGGAACCACTGGAGCAACAAAGATAAAAAAGGTGGCACGAGCACTGAATGAGACAAAATTCTTTTTGCCACCTTACCGTTGGAAGAGACCCTTTAAAAGCAACGCTCACGGGATTGTTTTGATCGGACATCTAAAACGACATTGAAACCTCCATAACAGATGAATTTCAGTCACGTCTGGCTGAAGACGAAAAATTTAGCGCTAGCAGGGAGGCAACCCATGCAATTTGTTGTAATATTTGTTTTCATATTTGTGTGAACTTTTTAATTTTGTGTGTTATTTTTGTAGGAAAGGCACAAACGAAGCATTTAAGACAGAAGGAATTGTGTTCGCAATCAAAAAAGAGAAACAATTCATTAGCGATGGCTGAGTAAGGAATGAAATCTTGAGACACATCCTAATGAATTTATACCAAACGAGTAGCGTATTGCGTACACAATTCCGTTGTCTTAATTATGCTTTGATTCGCTTTTCTATTGTAATTATCTTTATTTTCGTAGACAGGATCCAGACTTTTGACCTTTCACGATTTCTTTGTTGTTTAGCTAACAATCGTCCTTTGGAAGATATTAGTGCTATTATTACTCACCCTTTTTCAGGTACTATAAAATCAGCCCGTCATTACACTTTTTGAAGGCATCCTGATTTGAAAAAGAAATACATAAAAAAAAAAAAAATGGAAGCCACTTCAAGAAGACGAGTTGAAACATCTGTGTGTTTTGCGGCAGTAGTATGGTACTAAGCCACAATACATAGAAGCAGCACAGGAATTGGGTCGAGTCTTAGCTGCAAGGAATATGCACTTAATATATGGCGGAGGCAATCTTGGATAATGGGGATCGTTTCAAAGGCCGTTCAGGAAGGAGGCAGTAACGTTTTGGGAATCATCCCAAAACCCTTGGCAGAGGCGAATCTTATTGGATCATCAAACGGAGAGGAACTGATCGTGCCAGGTATGTCTGAACGACTGGTAGAAATGATTAACCGTTCTGATGCTTTTATTGCTTTGCCAGGTGGCTTGGGCACATTGGAGGAAATATTTATAGTACTATCTTGGGCGAACCTGAACATACACCAGAAACCGCTTGGACTGCTCAACGTTGATGGATTTTATGATTTTCTTTGTGTGTTTCTTGATGATGCTCGGAGAAATGGGTTCGTGTCGAAACCTATAAGAAAGAACTCCTCTTTACTGCCAGAACTGCTCCGGATCTAATTGACCAACTCATAGCCTATGAACCACAAGTTGACCCTATCATTTCAAAGATAAAATGGTCCGATGATGATCGTGGTAAGAAGCGTCGAATAAATCTGGATCTTAACCTTTAATTTCCTGTAGAATTTCAACTAATCAGGTACGATTTTCCAAACTCTTATTCTACTGTTTAAGACATTGGGGACAATGTCTCATTTAGGTTTGGGGGTGAGGTATAGTTAATAGTACTTGTTTGTATTGTGTTTTTATTTTTAGTCCAAAATTTTTCGAAAAATACAAAAAAATTGAAAAATTTTCAAAAAAAAATTACAAAAATATTTTGTGTTTGTGTTTTTAATTTGACTAAAAAAGTGAAATTGGTAAGAGATAGCGAGTAAGGAGTTTCCATTCCTGAGACGTATCTCAAGCCTATTTCGAAACAAGTTAATTTTTGTTTATTTCATTTTGAATTATTTAATTTGTAATTCTCCATAAAATGACTAAAATGAATCTTCATATGCTCAGTTGACAGATATTATCAACATACATGTAACATACGGACATGAGCTAAAATTGAAAAGTTTGTAATATTCAGTGCTCTAGTTTAATTGGAGGAAGCATCTCAAAAAGCAATGGAGTAAAAAAAAAAAAAAAAAAAAAAAAAAAAAAAAAAAAAAACGTCTGAGATCCGGGTTACTAAGTCTGTAAGGGTGTTTTAACACCTAGTGCCCTAAAACCAACTGGTTTGGGAGTCACTGGCCCAAAACTCGCTACATGGATCAAAGATGCTACAAAATATATATATCTGAAGTCTGAGTAATTAAGTCCGTAGGGGTGTCTTAACACCTGGTGCCCTAAAGCCAACTGGTTTGGGAGTCACCGACCTAACACTCGTTACATAGCTGGAAGATATTGTATATAAATAAAAAAGAGAAAAATCAAAGAAAAAATCAGAAAAATGAGAAAAAATTATTCCATTACTCCAAAAAGGTGTGAAATCTGATAGAACTTTAGGACAAAATATTACTCTCTTATCAACTGCACTTATGACTGTTGTGGGCAAAAATGAGTTGATTAATATTTTGTTGGCTGTGTATATGGAGAATGGTAAAAATAATCGGAGAATTTACTTATTCTGTAATTTAGAATGAAACAAAACAACTATTGACTTGGAGTAGAAGTTTCACCTGATTAGTCACTAACTTCTCTTTTCTCTTGTCTTTTTGCTTTTGTGTGCATTAGTTTTACTACCTTTTTACTTTTGTAAAACGTTTGTGGGTATCGTTGCTGTAAGCCCTCACGAGACTATAACTCGTCCACTAGGGACACCTAGGGGTTTAAAGGCTTGTTGCATATGCTAAATGCAACCGTGATCCCTACGAAAGTGGCTTAGTTTAATTTTAATTGTTTCTTGTATTTTATTTTGTTGTTTTGCTCGAGGACTAGCAAAATGTTAAGTTTGGGGGTGTGATGAGCGGAAAATATATCAATATTTACCGCCCCTTTAACTTAATATTTTGTTTAGTTTCTCGGGTTTGATGAATGTTTTGATGTGTTTTAGTTTATTTTGCAGATAAAATAATATCGGGTCTCAATGAAATCATTTAGGATGAAATATGGGTCAAATAAGGGCAATTATTGGACTTGATATATTAATTTTGGAGATTGGAAACTTGAAAGGGCGTTTTTGACGAAGTGCAGTTTTGGAAATTCCAGTTTTGCGCATCTGTCGTATTTGGGCATAACTGTTTACTCAGATATCGGATTGAGCTGATTCAAGTTCCAGATTAACGAAGACTCAAAGATCTACAACTTTGAAAGAGAAAATATTTTCAAATTCTGATGATTGCATGACCGAAATTGATGAACCATCCAGAAGTGTGTGGAGTGTAATTATTAAAAGTCATTATCAATCATTTTCAAAGCAAAATATTAATTAATTAATAATTAATAAAAATTATCAAATCAACACCAAACAAGATAAGAAATTATTGGAGCAATTATGGATTTGGTGGAGTAATTAGTGGAGAAATTAATAATGTAATTGGTGGAGAAATTGATTGATGATTTGATGGTGGCAAAATTTTGCCTATAAATACCAAGCCATTTCATTTGTAAAATTCATACTTTCTTCTTCTTTGAAATTCTTAATGAATAAATAAGAAGATTGTATCTAGTTTGTTTATTTTTAGTTTTCAGTAATTAATTTTCAGTTTCGCACTTTTTCTTTTCTTTACTTTTCAGTTTTTACTTTCCGCAATTTACTTTTACGCACAGTACTTTTCTTTCTTTAATTTTTCAGTTTTTACTTTTCAGTAATGAGGAGGTAATTTCCCAAGCTAGGGTGAAAGGTAATTCTTTTACTATTACTATTTATTTAATCTCCCTTAAAAATAATATATTCACTATTTAAAATACTGATTAATAAAGGATACCGCTATATTGGTCGGTTGACAATTCAATTTAATCTGGTTTAAACCTGACTAATCAAGGATACCGCCAGATTGGTCGGTTGGTAAATTTATTTTGGTACCGCCTTTATGGCTGGATTATGGACAAATATTACCGCCTAATGGCTGGTTGGACTTAATTTGACTTAATCAGGATACCGCCAGATTGGTCGGTTGGTAAAATAATATCACAAGTTTATATATTATTTTATGGGAGATATCTAAATTAGTAGTAGTAAAAGTAATTCCTTTTACCTTAGCATTTTATTTTATTTTACTTTTACTTTTCAGTTTTTACTTTATGTCTTTTACTTTTCAGTATTTTTACTTTATGTCTTTTACTTTTAAGTTGTTACTAGCCCTAGTTATGTGTTAGTATCTAGGGTTGTGATGAATTTCAATATAACCGGTTTATAAGGGGTTAGATTATAGTTGGGGTAATTTAAAGATTTATTTATTGAGTTTTAATCTTAATGCTTTTTATTAACTGGCCATTAATAAAACTAATTAGGTAAACTTAAAATGAACTAGACATAGGGATTTTAAGTTTAAGACCTCAGACTCAATAGCCCACGATCTTCCTTGAGGATAGATAACCCTTTAATAGATTTCCTTACAGGATAGGAATATACCTGTCGGGCGGGGTAGCCATAATTGGAACTCAATCTTAATGAATCCAGATAATGTGGTTGACATAGACATATGGTTCAATTGGATTACACTGGGTATTTGAAATTGACCATCGACAGATGCTTTTACATAAATTAGTGTTCCAGGTAATAAATCAATATATTACCCAACTTTAAGATAACCACTTCATCTTCTAAATAATATTGGAATTAATCACAACCCTGGATAGTTTTTATAAATTTGGATTTTTCTCAACCTACTTTTAAGCAATTTTATTTACTTGTTTTAAATTTAGAATCATCGTCATTTCAAATCATTCAATCAAACAACCTGTTAAATACTGGTAATCAGTTGGCCCCATAAATTAATAACAAAAAGGTTTTAAGTCCTCGTGGGATCGATATTTTTATACTACTTGAACGATACGTGCGCTTGCGTTATACGTGTGTGTTTACGCCGGTCACTTGCATTGATATGACAACTCTAGTTTAAAATCACGATTCTAATTAATTCCATTTTTAATATTACCATATCTATTTATAATATAATGAGTAGTGTATCGCGCGGATGACGGACTAATAAATTTGTAGAGGCCACCGTCTAATAAGTGCTTGTAAACTTATCAAAGTTAAATGGTCAAATAATAATAAAAAAACTCAATTATATAGATTTAAATTAAGAAAAAAAGTATAAGCCATTAAGCAACTCCCATGCAAAATCATTCTCTTGTGCGCACATTCTTAATTTGTTAAAATACGGACCATTCGGAGCACAAACATATAACATTAATATATAGCATATGTCTCCAACAAAATTGGAGCTCATAAAATGCATATTCAGTTGGCCACAAAATTAGATCAGTTCAAAGAAAGCACACTCCTAGCTGAAGGTAACAAAAACTGGAAGATGTTGCAATTTTTAATCTCCATAATGGATTAGGATCCAAAATATACAGAGAGAATTCAAAGAGAAATGTTTTGCTTACAAATTTGCCAATGTGTGTATTTATTTATATATAACATATTTGTAGTTTCTGCTTCATCTAGCATTTTGTGTAATCATCATAGAGCATAAAGAAAACTAAAAAGCATTAACAAGTGGATCAATAGCAGCAGCCTCTGCATGCTACCCACAAAAATTAAGAACCTGGGTTATTTTTATAATCCTGGAATTGAACTATATCAATTCTCTTGTTTCTTTAAGATTGGTACTTGACTCCCAAATGTTTTGGCAAGCAAGAAGCAATTGGAAGTTTATCTACAAAGCATCTTAAAAAGGACAGGAGCCCCTCCTAAATGAGCAAAACGTGCAAAGAAATGCCACACAAGCTTAGAAGTAAGCTCTCCTCTCCGGAATTAATTAATTTTTATATATTTTTTAGTTCAAAAACCATGACAATAAGTTATAGATTCTGATCTTAAGCCATGGATTTTGAACAGGCAGAAAAATTCCCATTTGAGAGAGTGACATATGACCTGCAGCAGTAACTAAACAAACAATTTTAATTGGACAGACACCATGCATTAATAACCATAACATAAAGCCTGATCCTTTTCCTTGACGGTAAAGTTTTACTAGTGTATTTTGCTGTAAGGTTGGCCTTATGTAGCTTTCATGCCCAAATTATTTCAAGCTTCTTCAGAATTATTTTGGCCTCTTTAGCAATAGCAATCCCAGCCTCTACGTCAGTCAAACGCCAGCTTCAGGTTTATTGAATATTGCTTACAAGCTTTCACCAGTCTCACCTAATTATCTCCTGTGACAAACTCATAGTCCTTACATATAAATTCTCCTGTCTTAGCATCGGTGTGTCTCATCCAGCTATCCGCACACAACACAACACAAGCACCAGCATCATTCTATAGACAAAATGCATAACCAAAGCAGAGGCAATTTCTTTTCTGGGTTAATAATTACGTTCTTTCCTTTTGTCCTACTTGGAATTGTATCTTTCCCAGCTGAAGCTGCCATAAAGAAGTACCAGTTCGATGTGAGTTAAATGCATTAATAATTCTCGAACTATATATTTTGCTTGGTGATGTTTTAACATTAATGCTTTTAATTTTTTCAGATTCAAGTGAAGAATGTTAGCAGACTATGCCATGCAAAACCAATTGTGACTGTAAATGGGAGGTTCCCTGGTCCTACAATCTACGTAAGAGAAGGAGACAGAGTTCTTGTAAATGTCACAAACAATGCACAATATAACATGTCAATTCATTGGTACGATCTTATTTATATATAAAAGATGCAAAAAAAAAAAAAAAAAAAAACTTAAAACATTTTGTGTTATTAATAATATCAACTTTATGATTGGTGATATTTAGGCATGGACTGAAGCAATATCGCAATGGTTGGGCAGATGGACCGGCTTATATAACTCAATGTCCTATCAAGACTGGAAATAGCTACACTTATGACTTCAATGTAACCGGGCAAAGAGGAACATTGTGGTGGCATGCACACATTTTTTGGTTAAGGGCTACTGTGTATGGTGCAATTGTCGTCATGCCAAAACCAGGGACCCCATTTCCTTTCCCACAGCCAAACAGAGAAGAGGTCATTCTACTTGGTGGGTCTAAAGTTATATATCTGGAGTTTAATTTGATCAATTAAGCTTGCAGTTTGCCTCAATTTTCATATTTTGTGTGTTTAATTTGTAGGAGAATGGTGGCATACTGATGTTGAAGAGATTGAAAAGCAAGGACAAAAAATGGGCTTGCCACCGAATATGTCAGATGCACACACAATCAATGGGAAGCCAGGACCTCTGTTTCCTTGTTCTGAGAAGCGTAAGCAAAACAAAATCACTTGAGAAATCTTCAAGTCTTGGCATAGATAGGTTTCTTCTTAGGCTTTAATGCGAATGGAAGCTAATTAAACCAACATTTTGGTCCTTTTTTAGATACTTTTGCAATGGAAGTTGAATCCGGAAAGACATATCTTCTGAGGATCATCAATGCTGCCCTCAACGACGAGTTGTTCTTTGCCATAGACGGCCACAATTTCACGGTAGTGGAAGTTGATGCAGTTTATACAAAGCCATTCACCACTCAGGCTATTCTAATTGCACCAGGCCAGACCACAAACGTTCTTGTTCAAGCCAACCAACAACCAGGCAGATATTTCATGGCTGCCAGGCCTTTCATGGATGCTCCAATTCCTGTAGACGACAAAACAGCAACAGGGATTTTCCAATACAAAGGCATTCCCAATAATATTCTCCCAACACTTCCCCAATTACCAGCATCAAATGACTCGGAATTTGCCTTGAGCTACAACAAGAAACTTAGAAGCCTAAACTCTCCGCAATTTCCTGCTAATGTTCCGCAGAAAGTTGATCGAAAACTCTTTTACACTATTGGCTTTGGCAAAGATTCTTGCCCTAGTTGTGTGAATGGAACCAGACTCTTAGCTACCTTGAACAATATCTCATTTGTGATGCCACAAACTGCCCTTCTCCAAGCTCACTACTTCAATCTAAAAGGAGTTTTCAAGGCTGATTTTCCGGACAAGCCTCCTAAGCCTTTTAACTATACGGGAGCACCACTTACAGCTAATCTTGGAACATCCCGCGCCACAAGGCTTAGCAAGATTGCATTCAATTCTACAGTTGAGTTGGTGCTGCAAGATACTAATTTGCTCACTGTTGAGTCACATCCATTCCATCTCCACGGCTATAACTACTTCGTTGTCGGAACCGGCATCGGAAACTTTGATCCCGTCAAAGATCCGGCCAAGTATAACTTGGTTGATCCTATTGAGAGAAATACAGTTGGTGTTCCCACTGGTGGTTGGACTGCCATTCGTTTCAGAGCCGATAACCCAGGTACGTAACAGATAAGAAAAACACATACTCCAATACGATTAAAAAAAAAAAAGAACTTACAAATGAAATATATATATTTTTTTGCCATGTAGGTGTTTGGTTCATGCATTGTCATTTGGAGCTACACACAGGATGGGGATTGAAAACGGCATTCGTGGTAGAGGATGGAGCAGGGCCGGATCAATCTGTGCTGCCTCCACCAAAGGATCTTCCACCATGCTAGATTTCTGTGAAGATACAACATATTATTTGTGAAAAATTCAATATTGTTTTAAAGAGTTTGCTCGAGGATGCATATAATACGACACTGCTTCTGCTTGAGATTCGAAATTGTAATTAATTTACTTGACTTCCACCAAATGTATCATATCATAAGTTGCTGTTTGTATTCTTCGTTTCAATTGAAATAAAAGATTGGAAATTGAGTTTGATGATATTACTTCTTGTTCCATTGCACAAATTGGACTAAAAGAATTCCACTTCCACTTCCACATTACTTTTTTTTTTTGGGGAAATTTTACCCTATTATTAGGATCATTTTAAAATCAAAAGTAGCATACTTGATATTTTTTACTCAAATTTCAGTAATTTAGTCTTTAATACATAAATATTAGAGTACTGATAAACGAATAACAGCAATTAAAATTGATCATAAAACATATTTTATAATCAGTTGTAATCGGCGTTCTGTCAATATTTAGTTTTTTTTTTAATTATATAATATATCGCAATAGGTAGGACATTGATAATGTCACTCAATACTTGAGGACATACAATAATTTTCTTGTTATTACAAAAAAAAAAAAAAAAAAAAAAATTACTTTGTGGGATATTTCCCCCACTTTTTGTGTAAAACCATTTTTTTTTTTTTTGTAATTACAATGTTATATTTAGTGAAATAACTAAAATTGATAATATTTTAATGATTTAAATAAATTTGGGAAAAAGCAACAGAGAGAAAGAGAGAAAAAACTATAAATCATGAATGGCATGGTTATTTTTGATATGCAGAGGTGGATTTACAAAACTCTATTTATTTTAATAATTTTTTTATGGGGTGTGTAATAAGTGGGGTGGTTTAACCCAAAAAAAAAAAATATGGGGAAAAACCCAAAAAAAAAAGGAAAAAAAATAGTTAGGGGACATTTTTTGTGCTGCCTCTAATATAGGAGAAAATCTTCTATGCAACAATGCGTCATCCATGCAACAAGTCAATCATCCACTGTCACGCGTGCTAAAAATTAAAAAACAACTAAAAAATAAGTGAAAAAACTCTACATGTCATTTTTTAATTCGCTTGTGGTACCACGTCACCCATATCACTGTTGCACCAAAGAATCTCTCATAATATAGGCTATTTCTATAATTTCCCATTTTTAAAAAAAATTCATAATTAATTATTAACAGAAAATATGAAACGAAATTTAACATCCATGTTCCAAGAAAATTTACAATATAATAAAAATATCATATTATTTATGCAACAATCTAATAATTTATTGGCGGAATAAGGTCCCCAAGGCGACTGCAGCAAAAATAAAATTAAAAATACAAATATAAAAAGAATATGCGAATATTTACAATCACAGCATAACGATTATAACCAAGAACTTAGCCGATCGTAAAGTTGAATCCCCCAGTATCAATCGAATATTTCAATGGCTACACTTTCTCATTTGTCCTTTTCGATTCCCAGCCTAAACTTCCGAACTTCACGACGAGTCAATCGGTGAGTCTCTTATTTTAATTTCTAGCATTTGATGCATTTTCATTTCATTTCTTCTTTTTTTTTTTTTTTCAAAAAAAAAAAAAAAACACATTGTTAACATTTTAAAACTTTCTTCAAAAAGTTCAATTTTTTTGTTGCAGAAAATCAGGCGTGGCCTTTGCAACTATGAACAAGGAAACTCTAGGAGTGCGAGTTGCTGAAGGTGAAGGCAATTTACCCAAGGTTGTGCTCACTTCTGCTGGTGGTAGGTGAGTGATCAATCTAGCATTTTTGTAACTTCATTTGTTCATTGATAGTACTTTAAAAAAAAAAAATAATCAGTTGTTGTTATTGAATTTAGTTGAATTTGGTGGCAGTGAAGCTGATATATATCTATTTGGAGGCTGCGTTACATCGTGGAAAGCTTCTAATGGAAAAGATCTCCTTTTTGTTAGACCTGATGCTGTTTTTAATAAGAAAAAGCCTATCAGGTTATCTGTTTGATTTGTAATTCGTGATTTTAATTCAGTAATTAAAAATGTTATTCTTTTTAAATATTGCATTTGATCATCGTTCTATGCAGTTGATTTTATTAATTTGGGTATTGTAGGCTTTTTTTTCTAATTGTTTTCAGTGTTTTTTTAAATTCATATATTAGTTCTGGACACTGACTGTATACCTCTATTGGGATAGTGGTGGAGTTCCACATTGCTTCCCGCAGTTTGGACCTGGCCCAATGCAGCAGGTACTGCTGCTATCTATGATATATCATTTGTATGGTTTTCATCAAAAATGTCCTTTTTATCTTCGATTCTCGAAAACTTGCGGGTGCATAATGCCTAAACTTGTTATCTGACCAAGGGCTGCCTATAGATTTAATCGAAACTGAGTTGCTAGCATCTGAAAATTTGCGCTATAGCTTCATATGTTGGTAAATTAATCGATGCAGTATGCTAATGTGGTTATTGCCACCTGTTCGGTGTTCTAACTTGAGGTGCACTGCTGTTTGCAAGCTTCAATTATTGTAACTGGTAGAATCTATGGTCAAGCTAAAAGTGAAAGTTGATTGTATTTTCCCCCCTTCAGTCTATACCTGTCCGACAGATGAACACTTCGATCATAGCTAGATTATGAGTTGTCTATATTCTGCTATATATTTGTTATAGCTTCTTAGTATCGATGGAAATTCTGAGATGGTTATGCAAATGACAGCATGGATTTGCAAGGAATTTGGATTGGTCCATTCTTGACTCCGAAAATGTGGAAGGAAATCCTGTTATAACTCTTGAGCTAAAGGACAGTCCTTACAGTCGTGCCATGTGGGATTTCAGTTTTCGAGCTTTATACAAGGTTGGTTTAATGACTTTCCTCAAATAAGCAGTATTCTGGCCAGTGACGCTCAGAAACTAGTCAGCTTATGTTTTCCACACTATCTGTCTTTTTTGGTTTTTACCCTATACATTGAGGATATCTAACTTGCATCTTTTATGTATAGTGTATCTTCTTGCTAATAGTTATATTCACTTTACGCTGCACTGGACATTGAATTGGCATATATTTCATGCTTAATAGCTTATATTCCATTTAATATTTTACAGGTCATTCTAAATACCAAGAGCATTTCCACAGAGTTGACCATCACAAACACAGACAACAAGCCATTTTCTTTTAGTTCTGCTTTGCATACATACTTCAGTGTAAGTTAAAAGTTTATGGTTGGGCCACTTCTGTTTATTACATCCTTGGTAGGGTGCAACCCTGATTTTGGCTGTCTACAAACTACAAAGTCTTCCCCACAATGAAGAACAAATGTGTGGCGGAAGAATCATTATAAGCGGGAAATAAATAAAGATTTTTTGCTTTCTGTGGATTAATTGTAGCAAATACTTGATACATTAGAAAAAACTAAGCAATGCTAGTCGAAGAAAAAGATTAGGGGACATTCATTAATATTCCTTTCCTTCAGAGAGAAAATAAATTGGAAATAATGCTGAGTTACATTTGACATTTTACACTACAGTCACCTGGTTTATGAAACAATCATTATCATGCAGGCTTCTGTGACTGGGGCAGCTGTGAAAGGTTTGAAAGGTTGCAAAACTTTTAATAAAGATCCCGATCCTAAAAATCCATTGGAGGGGAAGGAGGAAAGGTTGGTAGTATTTTTTAATATTAACTGTGAATAAAAATGATTTTTCCTTTTATGTGTCGGACAAAATGTGAGTGATGGGTACCTTTGCAGATAATCCACCTGTAAGAAATGTAACACTGACTTTTGAGTATATATGAATTATTTGGACCCTTTTCCTTTGGGCACTAACTGTTACATTAACAATTCAGGGATGAGGTCACTTTTCCTGGATTCGTAGATTGTATTTACCTTGATGCCCCCAGCGAGGTGCAGCTTAATAACGGCTTGGGAGATACCATAACTATCCGCAATACAAAGTAAACTAGTTTGAACCTCATTTTATGGTTTGATAAGATTAAGATTTCCTCCGTTTACCTGTTTTGTATTTCTTAGCTCTTTTACTCCATGCATTTGCAGTTGGTCAGATGCTGTTTTATGGAACCCACATCTGCAGATGGAAGCATGCTACAAAGATTTTGTTTGCGTTGAAAATGCTAAGGTATTAATTGCTACTTTCTTTCACTGGTTACTGTCTTAATTTAATGGAAGTGGATTTGTCTTCATTGCCATCTCATGTCTATTGCTGATTCTAGTTCAGTGAGCAAACTGCTCATGGACTGTTCAGCCCTGAGAAATGATATCAAATGCTTTCAATAGCTTCTTTACATTTTACCAAAGAAATGGATTGCTGGTTGAACAGCTTTAGACATTCTTGTGATGCAAAGGCATAATCTAATTGTCTCTCGACTCTTTTTTTCCTCCTCTCTCTTTGAAAAACTTGGTTTTGCTTATTTTGTTTGGTTACTCCAGATTGGAAAAGTCCAGCTAGAGCCAGAACAATCTTGGACGGCTAAGCAGCATCTCAGCGTCAGCTAAAGGACAGTTGTGTGGCGTTTTCGGAATTTGTAGAAGGAATCCATCCTTTTTTTTTTTTTTTTTACTTTTACTTTTTCAGTTTCCAACAATTTTAACAAGCACTTGAACTCATTAAAGCTCAATTAATAATATGATTCCAAGTTATTGTACGTTTAATGTCAGCATATTGTATCCATATGAAAATTGGTTCCACATGAAGTGTTCTACTTTGAACAGATAACAAAGCTGCACTTTATTCACCAGTAATCTCCACATGTACATCTTCCATCCTTGAAAAGGTGAAACCGAGTTCTATCTCGCATGACTATTTCCCTAGCGTAGATCTTGGAGATGAGCTTCATCACAGTGTGACAGTCCTCACAGACTCTAAGATTCTTAATGATTCGAATTGTTACCCCTGGTTCAGTTCTGATTAGCCCAAATGCAACTGCAAGTTTCTCACTGTGCTGATGGATTGCTGTTTCTTTCTCATCATCCTCAAGATCTAGTAGTAAGTTCCTTATCACTGGTTTATATCCTTCATGTTTCAACCTCTCTGCAATTTGATCCAACATGTAGTTGATCTCATCTATTTTTGGGTGAGTCCTCTCCCCAGCTAGAAACTCGTGAACAGTGCCATCCAAACTAATTAAACTGCACCCTGGAAGTTTGGTAACTCCATTGTGTCTCATTTGCCTTCTCACTTGAACTGCTCGATCCCATTCCCTTGCCACAGCATAAATGCTTGCAAGGTGAATGTAACGACCGCCATGATTAGGGTCACTTTCAATCAGGATTTTTCCTATCTGTTTACCTAACTCTAGGTTTCTATGAATCTGGCATGCCTTGAGTAGTGCCCCCCAAATCACAGGATTTGGCCTTACTGGCATTGTGTCAATCAACTCTTTGGCTTCCTTCAGCAACCCAGCTCGGCCTAGTAGATCAACCATGCACCCAAAATGCTCCATTGTTGGTTTCAAATTATATTTTCTTTCCATGCTCTCAAACAGAGATTTTCCCTCATCAACTAAGCCTGCGTAACTACATGCAGTCAAAATTGCAGTGAAAGTAATCAGGTTTGGCTTAGTTCCCATCACCTGCATTTCGGAAAACCAATTTAGAGCTTCTCTTCCATGTCCATGAATCGCTAAACCAAATATTATTGCTGTCCAGGCACACACACCTTTCTTCTCCTGTCTATCAAATAGTTTTAAAGCTTCTTCCATGTCGCCACACTTCGCATACATATCTATAAGAGCACAGCCCAAAATTGGGTCGATTTGGATACCGAAGTTCGTAATATAAGTATGAATCCATCTGCCTTGATCCAGTGCTCCCAGATGTGCACATGCTGAAACAGCACTTACAAGAGCTACATTATCAGGTTTAAACCCAGCTATCTGCATTTCATGAAATAGATTCAAAGCTTCCTTGTTCATGCCTGCCGCAACATACCCAGAAATCAAGGTCGTATAAGAGATGACATTCTTTTCCTTGATATCTTTAAACATTTCATAGGCCATTTCCATTTCACCACATTTTGTGTATCCATCAATCATTGAGTTCCAAGAAACAGTATCGCGTTGGGGCATGCAGTTGAAGATGAGACGAGCGGATTTGATGTTCCCAGATATGGCATAAACGTGAAGCAGGGAATTAGAGGCAAAAACATCAGTGCTAAAGCCGAATTTAATGATTTGAGCATGGATTTGTTGGGTTTCTTGCAAGCCTGACAAACTAGAACAGGCTTTGAGCAGGAAAGGGAAGGTGTAAGCATTGTGCTGAACTGAATGACTGAGCATTTGCTGATACAAAAGCAAGGCTTCTTCTGGTTCATTGCTGTCAGCGTATCCTCTGACCATTGCATTCCACATGAAAGTATTGGGTCTGCTAATTCTGTCAAACAACATTTGAGCATAGGCTAAGCTACCAGATTTCGTAGACGTGCAGAAAGCTAGTAGCCTGCTTACTGGAAGGGTGTCGGCAGCAAGGCCTTTTTTGAACATTTGGGCATGAATCTGCTTTAGCTCTTCCATATTTGAACATCTATTAAGCAGAGACAGGGTCTGTTTAGTATTCGACTCCAAAGAGAAATAATCTGTTGGAGTTGGTAATATGGGTGCCATTTGTTTGTTGACAGGGCAATGACCTTTAGAGCAACTATTATGTAGAATTGTGCATCAGCTCTTTCTGGCTTCGTATTCCTTTTAGCAATTTGGATAAGGTTCCTGCTATCTGATAAGAATATCATTGGTCTCCTTAAGATAGTTTTGGCTGGTCCCAATTTTCTAATTGCTACTGTCATCATCAACCTATTGCTTACAACTTAAATTATAGCTTCTAATAAAGTTCATAGTGTTAGCCCTTTTCCTTGAAAAATATCCCAAAAGAAAATTTTAACTAAAAGGTGACCCATCAAACTAAACAAGGAGCATACAGGGAAAAGATCACATGACAAGGAGCCAATTAGAAAATGAAAATAAAAGATAAAAGCATCTCACACACATTCTAAATCAAATTTTCATTAATATTGCTACCAGTTTACAGAACCATCAAATGTAACATAAACTGCATTTCATCAAAATGACAAAACCATATCCAACTACCCAGCACCAATCGGAGTTAAAAAAAAAAACCTACCTTAGATTAGGAAAACTCAATCGGACATGAGCATATCTACAAAAACCAAAGACCCCTCAACAATAAACAAGACACTCTCCAGGAGATTGATTGTCAGGCCATTTTCACCTCGAGGTCAACAAAGAAATAAGGCAAACCAACAGTATAATCAACCCCACAGCCCAAACCCAGCACACCCATGACTTCTTCTTCCTCATCTGATTGGCATAGTAAAGACTGTTAGTTCCACCACTGATGAAATTACCGGCATTCGCCACATTCTCTTCAATGTCATCCATCTTTTCCCCTTGTGTCTCAACAAGAACTGCCATATCAAGAAACACCTGATGCAACTTTGTCAAACTTCTATGTATATCCATCACAGCCTCATGCCTCTCTTTACTTGTCTGTATATCCATTTCTGTTTTCCCTTCAAGTATTTCAACTTTCCCACTTCCTGAAATCACCTTCTCAATTACGTCTTCACTTGGTTCCTCTCCAGTTGCATTATAGTACCTTCTCTTAAGATCTTCCTTGTAATCTGACAAAACCTTCTCTCTCAAAGACTGAAAATCATTCATCAAGTCCCTAAGCTTGACTCTCAAACCATTTGTGACCGATATCCTTGTACGATCAACAGAACTGCCTTCTTTAAAAGCCTGTGATAAGGTACGATTGATAATATTTGATTTATCAAGTGATTCAAGCCTTGCTTTGACAATCTTGGCCTTGCGAAGAATTGAAACCATGTCTGATTCCATTCGGTCTCTTAGGCCACGAAGAACTTTGGTGCTGTGAGTGGACTTAGTTCCTTCATTAAGATTTTGAAGATCAAGCAAGAGATTGGTGATTTCTTCCATTTCATCCTTGATTGCATCCACTTCTTGAAAGAACTGAGTGAGGTTTTCTTCATCTTTGGGATTGAGTTGGCCTCTTTCAATGTCAAAATCGGCTTCAAGGTCTTTTTGGGCCTGTTTCTTCAACTCCACATAACTTAAGAACGATTTTGTCATTAGATCATTCATCTTTGCAAGAATTTTGCAAAACAAACCCCACCTGCAAACAAATTGAGTCGATCAAAATTGCCAATTGAAGACCACTAAAAAGAAAAATCAAGAAACGCAACAACCCACAAGATTGTAAGAATAAAAGCAAACGAATTGAATGTACCCTAAAACAGATTCAGTACGGGAATAAAACTTCTCCCAAGATTCAGTGTTTTCTTTAGACAAGAAAAACCATCAAGAAACGTATCCAGAAAAGGGAATTACAAACATCAAATTGTAAAGAAACCAAGAAAAATATAACACAGAGAAGAAGTTATAAAGCATTCTAAAATGAAAATGGGTTAAAGAAAACCTTGTGTTAGGCGATATTATCCCTTTGCTTTGTCAAGTGACAAGGCTTCAACGAACAGCAACGATCTCTCTTCTCTCTTTGTGAGGGCGTCTGTGTTTTTCAGTGATGAGTAAAATGGGAGGGATTGAGAAATGAATGATCAAAGCAAATGAGATAAAAGTAACGGGTTTTATAAAGAGAATGAGGGATCACAATAACAATCACAATCCTTCGGTTATGATATATATGAAATTCAAATTTTCGTTGATTAGGATATAGCCGTTATATCAAGGAGAGACTGTGTAGTCCGCCAAAATAGGTCGGTTACACTTGTGCTTTGTAACGGTAGCGTTCAACCATTTATCATGTTTGTTTAACGAGTTAATATATTTGAAAATTTTACTTCATTTTTTTCTTTTATTTACTTAAAATTCTTTTTCCATGTGTTAAAATCGGATTTTCACGAGTCTAAAAATGGCTATTTCCAGTAAAGTCTTGAAATTAGCTTTATAAGCCTTCAGCACAAGTATGTTTGATGATAATATGAATTAATGATGCATTGTTACAGCGATAATTCTTTTCCGAAATCTATTTTATGCTCCAAAAATATCCACATTTATAGCAGTTGATGCGGGCCTTCTCAGCCTCAGGAATTCAACTGATCTTCAGGATTTTTGTGCAGGCTGCTGGTTTTTTTGCCTTCTCAGCCTCCAACTTTCTTAGTGTCGATGAACTTAGCTTATCTCCGCTAGATCCGAAACAAACTTCAATCTGCACATTGTCCATGATACTTTTACAGCATAATCTTCGAAAATATTTCCAAGGAACTTTGTTAGGACCTAAATGTTAGAAGGGTAAAAATAAGAGGACATTTTAGTCTTTTCAGTTCATTTAGGGTTTGATATATATGTTACATATTTTGTTGTTTAGGAGGCTATGATCATTTGGTTGAATTTGGGATGGTAATGGGAGGGGAAACATTAGGAGGCTGCCAATATCTTAATGTTGAGCAAATGCTGGTGAATTAATCTTCACCTTCAATTATTATTGTAATCGTTTTTTTCATTCAATAAAATAATATTTTGGGAATATTTGTTTGGGTTCTATCAATTGATATCAGAGCTGGAGTTCCTTGGATCTGTGGTGTTTACTGATCATTGAGGGAAGAAGAAGAAATCAGAGGAGGGAAAAAAAGTTGCAGTGGATTTTGCGTGATAAAGGAAGAAGAAGAAGCCATTAAAAAAAAAAGAAAAAAAAAAAAAACAGCAAGCCATCGAAAAAAAGGAAAAGAAACAAAATCACCATCGCAACCAAAAAAAATAATCCAGAAACCCTAGACCTTCAGCCACTATCACTGCCGCCGCTACTACCTCTCTCACCACCAATCATGGCCACCAAGTGAAGCTGGAGAGACCGGCGACCAAAACCCATCCACTCTCGTCGTCATTAGTCGACCGCGATCAGCAGCGTTTTTCGCGTTTCCCCGCCGTCTCTCAGCCCAAGCCGCCGTCGATCAAGCCACCATCACACCCCTCTCACACCGGTGACTTCACCCAGACTTCTATCACTGCCGATCGACGTCTTCATCGCCAGAATCAACAGTCGTAGATCGACAGTAAAAGTTCATCGATCCGCTGTCTACGACAAGCTTCTGACGTCGCCGCCACCTACCAATGTGCTCAACGTGTTCTCCTCTCTCAAATCCGACCACCCCTTTTCATTCCCGACCATTGGCATGTTATTTACATTTTTACCCCTAAGGTTTCTGTTTTTTATAATTTAGCCTATAGTTTCAATTTCTTTCATTTTAGTTCTTAGAAATCTTTTTCCTATTATTTTGTTTTTTTTTTTAAAAAAAAAAAGTACAAAAAATTGAGGTGCATTGGAGTTTCATCCGAATTGGGTTATACACGACAAGATGATTCTCTCCATGGTTATATTGACAGGTTTGAGTGTTTAGCGAGCTCAGTATCATACACATTCGAGCATTATTTACCTGGAATCTTCATCCATGGATTGGAGTATGAGTTGCAGTCTGTGGTTCGAGACGGCTTAAAGTACTTGAGGGTTATCGATCTTGAAGGGGTCAAAAAATTATCCTTGAAAGCGGAAGAGAAACTGGCAGAATTAGACAGATTGACATAAATCAGAAAATGGAGAATGATCGGTTCACATAAGATTGAAATATCTCGAGCCAGTAATAGATCCACGCACATGTCAAATGTTGGAGGATTGAATAGAGTTGAGGAAGATCCTTGGAAAAATCTTGATTCAATGTTGGAGAAAATACATGAGATGATAAAGGGATCAAAAACCAATTATGAGATTCACACTGATGCCACCCCTCACTTCAAGAGGCAGGTACTGACCCGACACCCCCTGTGGAGAGCAATGGGAAAAAATCTGTGAACCTTCCAAACGGCCAACCAAGAAAATTCAAGCAACTTCCTGTGGTTGATTTTCAGTTTCAGCGCGATAAAGACCTATGTTTTAGATGTGATGAGAGATTTCACCAGAACCATGTGTGTCAAAGTGAGAAGGTTGAACATAATGGTGCCATCAGGTCGATCCCAGAGAGTGAAAGTATTGGGAAGAGTAGAACAATGATTGATGAGAAGCGAAGTGAACAAGTTGGAGCCGTAAAGCCAGTGATCGCGAATGAGGCTGATCCTACTTCAATGTAATTGCACATTCAGACCCACAACAACAAGTTGAGAATGAGGAAGTGAGCATCAAAGCAGAGTGTAGTGAGACGAATAGTGAAAAGGTTGATGTAGTGGATGTTGGCGACTTGGTCGCATAATTGGATTTTGATGACGTCAACGCAATCGACGACTTCGACGTGCAAACACGAAGCAATTCAAAAAGTGTCGAAGCATATGCGGTGAAGAGCGAGAATGTGAAGACTTGCGGCAAATAAAGATTATATTGCAAAAGTCTTAGCTTAGGGTTTAATTTGTAATGTGAAATGTAATATTCAAGTGCCTAAGCTCATAGGGATCATGCACATTCACTTAGATGCATTAGGGGCATGTACAAAATGCATTAAAACCTTCAAATCTGCATTTTAGTATTTAGGGAAGCTCTCTGGAACCGGCATGGACCTTACCGGTCCCTTACCGGTCATTAAACCGGCCTTCCCCTGTTTCGCATGCCTACTGGAACCGGGCCATAACTCGCCGGTCTCCTCGCCGGTCTCCATGCCGGTATTGGCATAGCAATCATGCTCTCTGGAACCGGCACACTACTTACCGGTCTCCTCGCCGGTATCCTCGCCGGTTTGCTCGCCGGTCCAACGGCTAGTTTTTTGAACGTTATGTTACCGTTGGAGCCCTAGACCGGTATGCCGGTCCCCTCGCCGGTGTGCTCGCCGGTCTCGCTGTAAGTTAGGGAAAGCTTTGCATTTTGTTATAAATAGAACCCTAACTCCTTTGCCTTAGGTTAGAGATCTAGAAAACCTTCATATACATTCTCTAAAGGCAAACAAAAAGTGTTATACACCTTCACATTCATAAACACTCATCCAAGCTCACACACACATCTTCCACATCATTTAGTGAGCTTAGAACACTTGGGTTTGCTCTCACACAATCTTCTTATTATTTGTGAGTGCCCAAGTGTGTTTTAATTCTTTCATATCAAAAACACTTGCGGTTTGTGAAATCCCATCGTTTGGGTAATTTGTAAAGGTTGTGAGTGCACCTACGTAGAAAACTCAATCTTGTAAAAGGTTTGGAGTGCGCCTTGGCGGAAAACTCTTGGTTACGAGTGAACCACGGAAAACTCGATTCTAGTGGAAATCTTCAAGCGAGGCTTGGGGGAGTGGACGTAGGCACGTTTGGCCGAACCACTATAAATCGTGTGTCGTATTTCTCTTTCCCTTAACTTTTACTTATTTGCAAGTTTGATTACATTTATAATATTGATTAGAAACTTGCATATAGGCTATTAATTGGAATAGAGAAAATTGCCTAAAACTCCCACTTGGTAATAAGAGCTTAAAATCGGCAAAGATTTTATAATTCCGCATTTATAGCGATAACCCAATTCACCCCCCTCTTGGGTATAGAGATTTCTTGTCGCTATTGCTTGTAGGTACTTTCAGTTGGTATCAGAGCGAGGTATTCTCAAGAAAGACTTAACCGTCCGAGAATAGATCATGGCATCTACAAGCAACTCGTCAAATTTTGCCGAGGGATTTTCAACGACTAGACCTCCGTTTTACACCGGAACGGACTACAACTATTGGAAAATGAGGATGTTGAACTTCCTTCTTGCCGTTGATCCACAATCCTACTTGGAAATCATACGAGGGCAAAAATCTTCGGTAAATTCTAATGCACTTAAATTTTTATACGAAGCATTAGATAAAAATATAATTGATAGGATTCCCAAATGTACAAATGCATATGAATTATGGAATTCCTTAGAATTAATAAATGAAGGAAATAATGAATTAAATGCATGCAACATTGACTCTAACTCATCAAATGATGAAATTTATAATTTGGATTGCATGGATATAGAAAACCTAAAGGGGAATCGGAAAATGAAATTACTATTGTGTATGAAAATGAAATTTCCGATTATGATGAAATGCTTGACATGTTGAATGATTTGCATGATAAATATGATGCTCTTAGAAAGAAATGTAATTTGATTAAGGAAGAGCATACATCACATCAACATGAACACGCATTATGCTTGGATAAAATTCGTGCTTTAGAATTGATGACATTTGCTTAAAGACCAAGCTTGAAAATGATGTTTCAATTGATCATAATGAGCATGTATCTCTTGTTAAACAAATTCATGCCTTAAGTAATGAGAATATGTGTTTAATTGTAGACCATGAACATTGTATAGAGAACTTACAAAATGAAGCATCTACCTCTAAATCATCATGTGCTTGCGAATTATTGAAAATTAAAAATGATGATTTGAATAAGAAATTAGAAGACTTGCAATGCAGTGTGACCAAGTTCACTTATGATGAAAATAATTTTAAAATGCTACTTGGTTCACAAAAATGTCTTTTTGGAAAATATGGATTAAGATATAAGCCTTACACGAAGGAAAAATATGTGAACAATAATTTTATGAAGGCATCCATATCACATATACATTCATCACATGTACATGTATCTAAAATAATTGATTCAAATGTTGTATGCCATGCATGTAATAGGAAAGGTCACAAGAGTTATGATTGTTGGATTAAAAAGAAAAATGTGACTATTATTTGGGTTCCGAAAGGAACTAGGATTAACCCCAATGGACCCAAGAAAGTTTGGGTACCAAAGTGTAATTGATAAATTTGTAGGGGGAGCTTTGGGAATGGATCTTTAAAGAGAATTGCAAAATTGATCTCAAAGGCTCAAGGAAATGAGGAATCGCAACGGTAAAGGTAAAATCCGTACTCACGGAAACATTGGTACCGTTTCCTCTAAATTATGTATGTATGCATATTTCAAATTGATATAATATTTTGAAGCATACAAAATGATTAGGCAAATATTCAAACTTCTATTGGTATCGATTTCCATTTGATATCACTAAGTGCCTTAATCATATATTTAAACCCCTATTCTATTTCAATTGGTATCACATGAAACTTATTGAGTTAAATTTCATATATGTGATCATTTGATTAATTTTGCATTGAAAATGTCTTTGCCATGTAACATAATTATATAATCATGAAAAGCATGGATTTTGATTGTTTAGTAATTGGTAAAATATTCATAAGAAGACAATCATTAATATGCATTGAAGTCATTGATTTTAATTGGTATCATGATATATAATGACTTATTTCATTTGATATCACAATTAGGGAGATACAATGCTTAAAGTGATATGATATTAAATTGGATTCATTGATATAAATTATTAGTTGGTATCATGAGTGCATAATCTTTTGAAAACTTGCATTATACATGATCTTTTCATCTTATGACAAAAGGGGGAAATGCCAAAATGTGCTTATTTTTTATTTTGGTATCTTTTTATAGCACATATATAATTGGTATCTCATTTAGATTTAAATTTTACTTCTCCACTTTTTGATAATGTCAAAGGGGGAGAAATCATTAGAAATGAGATTAAAACTTGTTTAACCCTCACCCTTGGTTTAAGGGGGAGTAAATGTACTAATGTGTTTGTCAAGTTGTTATAGAGCTATTTTGAAGACAATCACACATTGAGGGGGAGCTTATGTTGAGGGGGAGCAAAATGGTCAAATTTGGACTCCAAGAAGCTCACAAGTATCAACAAGTTTTAAGGGGTTGCCATCATCAAAAAGGGGGAGATTGTTGGCGACTTGGTCGCATAATTGGATTTTGATGACGTCAACGCAATCGACGACTTCGACGTGCAAACACGAAGCAATTCAAAAAGTGTCGAAGCATATGCGGTGAAGAGCGAGAATGTGAAGACTTGCGGCAAATAAAGATTATATTGCAAAAGTCTTAGCTTAGGGTTTAATTTGTAATGTGAAATGTAATATTCAAGTGCCTAAGCTCATAGGGATCATGCACATTCACTTAGATGCATTAGGGGCATGTACAAAATGCATTAAAACCTTCAAATCTGCATTTTAGTATTTAGGGAAGCTCTCTGGAACCGGCATGGACCTTACCGGTCCCTTACCGGTCATTAAACCGGCCTTCCCCTGTTTCGCATGCCTACTGGAACCGGGCCATAACTCGCCGGTCTCCTCGCCGGTCTCCATGCCGGTATTGGCATAGCAATCATGCTCTCTGGAACCGGCACACTACTTACCGGTCTCCTCGCCGGTATCCTCGCCGGTTTGCTCGCCGGTCCAACGGCTAGTTTTTTGAACGTTATGTTACCGTTGGAGCCCTAGACCGGTATGCCGGTCCCCTCGCCGGTGTGCTCGCCGGTCTCGCTGTAAGTTAGGGAAAGCTTTGCATTTTGTTATAAATAGAACCCTAACTCCTTTGCCTTAGGTTAGAGATCTAGAAAACCTTCATATACATTCTCTAAAGGCAAACAAAGAGTGTTATACACCTTCACATTCATAAACACTCATCCAAGCTCACACACACATCTTCCACATCATTTAGTGAGCTTAGAACACTTGGGTTTGCTCTCACACAATCTTCTTATTATTTGTGAGTGCCCAAGTGTGTTTTAATTCTTTCATATCAAAAACACTTGCGGTTTGTGAAATCCCATCGTTTGGGTAATTTGTAAAGGTTGTGAGTGCACCTATGTAGAAAACTCAATCTTGTAAAAGGTTTGGAGTGCGCCTTGGCGGAAAACTCTTGGTTACGAGTGAACCACGGAAAACTCGATTCTAGTGGAAATCTTCAAGCGAGGCTTGGGGGAGTGGACGTAGGCACGTTTGGCCGAACCACTATAAATCGTGGTGTCGTATTTCTCTTTCCCTTAACTTTTACTTATTTGCAAGTTTGATTACATTTATAATATTGATTAGAAACTTGCATATAGGCTATTAATTGGAATAGAGAAAATTGCCTAAAACTCCCACTTGGTAATAAGAGCTTAAAATCGGCAAAGATTTTATAATTCCGCATTTATAGCGATAACCCAATTCACCCCCCCTCTTGGGTATAGAGATTTCTTGTCGCTATTGCTTGTAGGTACTTTCAGTGGAATATGTAGCCATTGAGAATGATGATTGTGCCCCTCAAGCGAATAAATTGGAGATGCTAGTGGAGCATTTTAGGTTTTGTTGGTGGATTCGTTGTCTTCGGATCGGTTTTGCAAAGGATTATTCTGGACTCTTATCAATCAGCTGAATTTGTTGGTTATCTGGAGAGAGCTTGGGACTTCATCAGAACAATGTCGTTCAAGCCTGTAATATCCTTTGATGTGATCATCATATCCGCACTCTCACGTTGAGGACAACATGTTTTCAAATGGGGGAGTAATATTATGACCTAAATGTTAGAAGGGTAAAAATAAGAGAGCACTTTAATCTTTTTCGTTCATTTAGGGTTTGATATTTATGCTACATGTTTTGTTGTTTAGGAGGCTATGATCATTCAGTTGAATTTAGTATGGTAATTGGTGGGGAAACCCTATGAGGCTGCCAACACTTTAATGTTGAGCAAGGGCTAGTGAATTAATCTTCACCTTTAACTATTATTTTAATCGTTTTTTTTTTCATTCAATAAAATAATATTTTGGAAATATATGTTTGGGTTCTATCAAACTTCCAAGTAAATCGACTACGACTACAATGGTACATAGAAACTAGATACCAAAACCTTTGATAGGTCTCTATTGGCTCTCTTTTTATTGACTGAAAGGCCACCGAGTAATTTATCCGTGCTACCAGAAAAATGAAATCCAATTAGTCAAAGATCAGATACGAAACACATTTCTACAGAAATTAGAAGTTCAATTCCATAGTATTGTATACAAATCGTATTCAATTGAGATTTTAAAAGACTATTCATGAATAAATAAGTCATGTAGATTTTAAAAGACATTTAAAGAATATAATGACTTACAAGATTTTATGAAATTTCTTTTAATCAATATTTTTTACATAGAAGATTTTAAAGGACTTATTTCATAAGAATTTGTAAGATTTTTTTTTTTTTGAATTATAATTCTACATATATACAATCTGAAATCAACTGGGATATTCAATACATACAATTATCGCACACCCAGACATCTACGTCTACTAAGAGACAAGCCCTAACTGGAAATATCTACTCCCACTCAAATAATCGGGGAAAAAATTACTCTCAAAATCTCAATTTTTGGGATTGGAGATAAGAGTCCCATCATAGCCCCTGCTGGGACTTGAACACATGTTCTTCAGGGGAGAACATGTGTTACCACTGGGCCATGAGCCCCAGTGGCAAGAATTTGTAAGATTTGAAATGACCATTATAGTTTTTTTTTTTTTTAGAACCGATATTATATGAAATTAAACCATAAGTAAAAAAAAGTTAATGAAAGTCAATTGGTTCAAGTTATGGACATTTACATCAACAATAACAGAAAATTGGATCATATGAAATGGAACCATAAATAAAAACAAACATTCAAAATCATAAATCAATAAAAAAGATAACAAAAAAATGATAATTTTAATAAAGAAAAGCGAAAGCTAATATTATTCAATGTTAATATATTACAAATAGTATAATGTATTAAACTAAAAAGCTATTAATATATTTAAAAGATTATTAACTAAACTCACATTCAATTAATCTTTCCATATTTCATCACTAACAGTGAACATTTTTCTTGATTGGTAGAATGTCACCAGTACTGTGGCACTGAAATAAGCAAGAGTTGAACCACCTCCCAATATCAAGAACTTCAGTAACAATCATCTCTTGGTGAATGGAGCAGCAAATATCTCAAAGAGCTTTCTCTGGTAATTTTATGTATGCATACTATAAGTTAACTAATGAATATTATAAAATGTATTATAAACTACAAAACAAAAAATAGTCCACAACTTGTCGAAGTTTTTCTTTATAGATCTCTAGTTTTGCCTCTAATAAGAGAGAATGTTTATCAATAACAAAAGTTAAACACTAAGGGGGTGTATTCAATTGAGTTTTTACTTATTGGATTTTAAAAGATTTGTTCACGAAAAGCTAACATGTATGTTCATCTTCTGTTTTCTAACACTAAAAAAATTTATGTAAAAAGTCTCATGGATTATGGTATGATTTTTTATAGAGTTTGATATTTATAATTTTCACTAAAAAGTCCCACATAATCACACATATAAAAAAATCCTTCAAAATAATTATGTTTTTCAATATCATAAGACTTTTTATTACTTATTTAAAGTCCTGATTGAATATCACTAGATTTGGATACACTCTTTAAAAAATCATAATAATCTTAATGGAATACCACAAAACTTTTTAGATTATTTAAAAATCTTAATTGAATACCACAAGACTTATTTAACCCAAAAAAAAGTCTTATAAAATCTCAATTAAATACACTGAGAACACGAGCAAATTGGGCACTTTAGGACTTGGGTACACTGATTTGTTTCCACTTCACTTCACTTTCCTTTTCAGAATTTCTTGTGAAAGATGGACGACACATTTTTAGCTTTACGGGTGTGTTTCCAAAGATGAACTCTGTCCATTGCTATTCTACCAGAACAATAAAACAGCTGCTTCAAAGTACCAATATCCCCTCCCCTACCACCATAAGGCTGAAACCCAACTACTAATGATAAGTTTACCATTCTTTTGCTTTCTTACAAACACCCCATAATTCAAACATCTCTCTCACTCTCCCAATACCATCTAATATTCTGAATTACCAGCGGACATCAAATATCAACAACTTGAGAGCTCTTTATTACAGGTGATTCAACCATTAAAATCATGAGCTATGTGATCGCTTTAATACAATGTTCATATCATACCCGCTTGAGAGCTCTTTATTACAAGCATTAACAATTGGTCCCATCCAACACAGAGCTCATCATACTGAGCATCTCGTAAACAACAAAATTTGGCAATAGTTGAACTAAAAGGATAATGAAGCATGATAGTTGAACTAAAAAGGATAATGAAACATGATAGTTGAACTAAAAAGGATAGTGAAGCATTGAAGAAGCATGGGGAATCGATTTTTTCTTATTATTTTCCCAAAAGGAAAACAGTTGAGCTTTTGGTAAATTGGGTAACTAGGCAATATATTTCCTACTGATGATGCTGACTCTGCAGTAAGACTAACCGTCAAAGAGATTGATTTGATATTTGTAACTAATCTGCATCTGCACAATTCACGTCTGCTTTACAGTGGCAAAACACTCTTTCAAGAAATTATGTAGCTCTGATAAATATCTGCTGGGGGATGTCCGGAAGTGTTCCACATGGGCAGATGGCCCAAAATTAACAGAAAATACATTTCGACCCATCTTCCTCTGCTCCTCAATTAGCAATTCTACCGATTGATAGGGAATCACTTTATCGCCCTCGCTATAAAGGTAAAGGTGAGGGCAAGATGGCGAGTTCTCTGTGACAGCAAATACGGCATTTTTTATTCTCCTGCAGAAAAAGGACATATTAATTGCTATCCTCAAACAATTCGTAAGAGTGAACTTAGGGTTCAGATCATATGGAACAAACAATTACTTATCATCCAAGGAGACAACTTACTGATTGACATCAGGCAAATTTATAAGATAAGAAAAGAGCTTCTCCAATAATGATAGAAGCACCGTTTCAACCATATCTGGTTCCTTGTCTTGCATTTTCAATGCATTCACTTCCCCTTCTAATCCATTTACATTTCCGGCCTCAACTATAGGGTATGCGGAAGAGCTACGTTTCTTCAGTATAGCAGCAACGAACCCAGCTGCCCAAACCTGTCAAAATATGAAAGCCTTATAATATCCCTCTAGTGTTGATGATTAATAAAGATCAAAAGCCAATTACATCTCAAACGATGGAAGATTAATCAATGAAAAAATAAATTATAGTCCCTATGTAGAACCAATAAACATGGCCATATTCTAGTCCTTGTGTGGTGAACATGTCTCTGTCTCCCCCAGATTTTGGTGAGGTAAAGGATTCCCGCGTAAATATGTAAATCAGAATATACATGTACGAGCAATAGCTTAAAAGTGACAGATGTACACATAGCTAACTTTAGGTCTTAAACAAGTACTAGTAACCCAAAAAAATAATCCCACTGCCAATTAAAGACCACATAAAATCAGAATCTCTTTAGGGAACACAGTTCAGTCATACAGAGTTTTAAAATTAAGAAATAGAATAGAAAACTTGTTTGTTCGTTCACACCCTTCAAGAAATTAACAAGCTCGTGCAGTGAATATGAGCATGATAAATGAAAAATAAAACTCTGCCAATAACTAAACATCATAAAAATAAGATAATGTGAGACACTATTAAGTCACCTTAGGATCAAAAGGTCCAGCTCCCCCGGAATCAACAATAAGTCCTTTAATCTTCCCCATAAAATCCTCCCTACCCTGTAAACCGGCAAGAATAGAACCACAACTGCAGAAAAAGAAAAAACAAAAATTAATAAAAATCAAAAAATAAAATAAAATTCAATCCATAATTCAAAAAGAACCAGTGGACTTACACAAACCAGCCAGTGTTGCTAAAAGTGTGAAAAATCAAGCAGCGTTCTCTACCATCTTCTTCCTTCTGGGAAACCCACGAAACGATCTCGTTTGACAAATCAGATATCCGATTCTCAACCCCACGTCCCAGATCAAACCACAGCAGCTCTTTGGCATCCACAACGAACGTAACTGCGTGAATGCCCCTCGAATTGTACCACTCCACGTATCTCCTAAGGTGCTTCCTTTTGGCTCCCAGCCAGCCCAACAAAACGACAGTCACGGCCCTGTCTTTGGTGTCGAAAATCGAAGCGTTTTCTCCGTTGACTACGCTGTTGGGAGCGTGGTGCCACGCGAATCCGGAGTCGTTCGGGTCGGAACGAATTGGGGTGAAATGATTGGCCGGGAGTCGAGAGTGGGAATGCAAGTGATCGAATAATTGGTTGGAAGAAAGAGAGAGGAAGAAGCTAATGGGATTCGGAATGATGGGTGGTGAAGACGATGCGCGGATGCGAGTGCGAGAGAGCGTGGGTCGGCGCACGACGTCGTTTCTGGGGAATTTGAGAAAATGGGTTGTTGTTGCGGCGGTTGTTTTAGTGAATAGATGGCGGTTGAGAGCTGCGGAGGCGTTGACGAGCCGTACGGAGGCTTCCATTGGCATTGGCGTTTTGCGTCAAAATTCTGATTTCAGAATTACGAATCAAGAGTGAAAATTGTCACTGATCCAACAAGCCGCCCAGAAGCCACCTACCTTGAGACTTGACTACATGAAAATTGCAAATACATTGTTCCTTACATTACATTTCATCATTATTATTTTTTTACAACAAATCTATCACTTCCTTGAAAAAGGAAATTGTATATAAAGGTTTAAGGTCCTAAGGATGGAAGTAAAAGTTACTTTTGCTTATTTTGGTATATAGTGTTTTTTTTCCCACTAAAACCATACTCCAAAGTTATTTTCAACCAAGATTTTTTTTGATAAGTAACAAAGTTAAAAGGTTTTAAATATCGGGCCGGCCGGTTCAATCGTTAGAATTGAGAACCGGTTAGAATCCGGTCTGGTTAGGCATTAAAAATTAATTTTAAAAAAATTAGTCAAAATCAGTAAAAATCGATACAGATCGATTCAATTTTTTTAATTTTAAAATCAAAAACTAAAATTTGATATTTTTTTATAAGTTATAATTAAATAAAATTATTTATGATGTTGACCGATTTTATTCGAACCAGTAGCATATTGAACTTTTTAAATCATCGGTTCAATTACCGCAATGGTCTAATTTTGAAAACAAGGATTTCAGCATAAGCAAATAATTTCAGGTGGTGAAACTGTGAAATTTCATTAAAATTGACAAAATTTTAATCCCTTTATATTATTTTTTTTCTAAATTTGTTTGGGCCTGGTCCAGGGCTTCTAAGACCTCAAAAAGAACGAGTGAAACATTATCGCATCCGCCACTTTTTGTTTGGAAGGTTTGGGATTTCCCGGGAAAACAAACAAATTATTAAAATCTTGGCTGAGACTCCACCACAACTACCCAACAGCAACCACATAAACTCAAAATCTCTACAAAGATTTTAATTCCTTTTTAACACTAAGCAACTATTTGAAATTTATTTTTATTTATTTTTTTGCATGTGAAGCTTTGAAATGTCTTGTTCATTTGCCGTTTCACCTTCAGTCAGAAGAGAATTCTTGAACCCAGTACGTAGCAGCAGGTTCATTACAGATTCAACTGGGAGAATTTATCAGCCCAGTAAGTTTATAACTTCTATTTTTATTATTATATTCCGTATTTGCAGTAAATTGGAAATTAAGTGTTTGGTTTTGTGTTTTGTTGATTGTATCTATCTTTTTTCTTTTTCTGTACTTTAAAAGGAAGCAAATGTGAAATCAGCAGGAGGGGTTTTGTTTTCAGAGGAATTATGGCTTCTGGTGCTTCAGTTGTTGGATCTTCTTTGGTTATTGAGCCCGCTCAAGGTCCTTTTCTTTTTATTGCCAACTTGTATTGTGAAATTGAGTCACTGCAATTATTTACTGCCAAAATTCCTTTTGGATGAATGCGGAAATTTCGAATTGTCTTTTCACAAGATTTTAAGTTGAATGTTTTTGCAGGGGTGGAGAGATTACCATTCAAGCCTGATGGCTACAATTTTTGGACATGGCGGGGTCACAAAATACATTATGTAGTTCAAGGAGAAGGGTCTCCTATTGTTCTTATTCATGGGTTTGGTGCTTCTGCATTTCATTGGAGGTTTTCTCCCTTATCCCATTTTTTTGTATTCAAATGCTACTGCCATTTTGAGAAATAGCGGTGTTCTACCATTTGAAGAGCTGTGAGAAGAAAGTTATCTTGTTTAGTTTTATTTTTATAAGTTTTAGATTTCATGGTTATTAATGCTGCAAATTTCAAGAGATTAGGAAATTGTGTTCTGCTTGTAAATTTTGTTTTGTCTTTGCAGGTTTATCTAATTTCACCTTTTTTATGGCTGAACTTGAAGTAATTGAAACTTGATGTGACAAATATTCCCTAATGTCATGTTGAAGACAATCTTTGTTGGGTTATTATCTAACCATGTAAACCTATTTTTCCAGTGTTTTGGCATCATCCCTTCCTTTGATAACTTAAAAATAGAATACAGTCAGTGTTCATAATGAGAAAAGTCTCATCTTTGTGAACTCAAGATGGAGTTATCCTTTCTTTATATTTGCACAGGTACAACATACCCGAGTTAGCTAAAAGGTACAAGGTTTATGCCGTAGACTTGCTAGGTTTTGGGTGGAGTGAGAAAGCACTTATTGACTACGATGCCATGGTATGGAGGGATCAGATAGTTGATTTCCTGAAGGAAATAGTGAAAGAGCCCGCGGTTTTGGTTGGAAACAGGTAATAACCAAGATGAACTCACTTCTTACATCTTTTCACTTTTTTATTTTATGTAATCAAATTTTTGTCTGACAAAGTCTTGTGATTTTGGTGTTTGCGACTTTTGCATATTTAAGTTGTCTTCATAACACTTTCAGCATTCGAGTAATGAACTTCAGATATTTTAATGTCATCTCAAATTAGGACTTTCATATCATGTACGGTGTTTTTCTCCTTATTAGTCCTATTGTTCATTACTTCCCCTGTTTTCAGGCAGAATTCAGAGCTTTATGGGACCCGTTTCATTCTAAAATTTGACTGAACCAAAAACTGATATTACACTATTGCAATCCTGCTCTTCCATTCCAAGGTTCATGCCTCATTTGAATTTGATTCAAAAGTTGAGCCTTATTTTCCTCTCTCAAAAGCATGCTCAGCTGTATGTCCCATTAATGATGCCTCATTTAAGTTATACTTGAGATTTTTTGTTTTTGCTTGCCTATAAATACACTGCCTCACTTGTACCACTCCCTAGATATTAAAACTCTTACTTCTGTATGAGTTCAGAAATAATTACAGTTGGATTATAATAAATGCATTTTCTTTTTCCTATCTTATTATAATGTTTATTCTCTCTTTAATTAAAGTTGCATATTTTTTTCCTATCTTATTATTATATTTATTTCTTATAAATAGGCAGTGAAACAAAAACCTCTCATTTCTGTCTTTCTGATTTCCTTCCATCTTGGGGGTGCTTTTCATATTTTTGTCTTTTCAGATGGCATATCAAGTATCAACTAATAATTGTGTGATTCATGGTAATATTTCAGTCTTGGAGGGTTTACTGCTTTAGTTGCAGCAGTAGGCTTAGGTGAGCAAGTTGCTGGTGTCGCCCTTCTAAATTCTGCTGGACAGTTTGGAGATGCAAGAAAAGAAAGTAATCAGTCAGAAGAAACAACATTTCAGAAAATTGTCCTAAAGCCTCTGAAGGAAATTTTTCAGCGTTTAGTTCTTGGATTTTTGTTTTGGCAAGCAAAGCAACCAGCCCGCATTGTTTCCGTCTTAAAGAGTGTAAGTCACCTGCTACCAATTTCACCAAGCTTTATGCATTTGAAGCATAATGGGAACTTAAGGTTCAGAATTATTTCTATAAATGGAATCTATCATGAGTTCAGTATATGTGATCCTTGTTTTCTTTGTTAATGTGAAGCATGGCTTGTGAAATGTACCTGGTATAGTTACCAATTGTGTTAATAAGATTATTTTTATTTAACAACTATCTACAATCATCTCATAAAAGAATCCATATCTATAGTTCAATCAAGAAATGTTTGTCCTGATAGGAGATTTTGAAGATTCTCTAATAAGTTAATTTTAATGCACAGTCTCTTTGATGTTTTCTTTTACTCTTCTGGATTCATAAATGGGATAAAGCTGATGTTCATGATCATCCAATTGGTTTCTAGATTTTGTAGGACATCAACCTTCGTACTAAAATGGTGTGCATTTAACTCGTATTGACTTTGATTGGTGACTTTATAAGAGAACTGCATATTCCCATCTGCATTATGTTGCAAGTTAATTGTTTACTCTGTCGAGATATACTGAAGTCGTAATGTGGCCTTGTATTTATGATGAAATATTTTATTACATTCACGTTTCAAATGCATCTTTTCTTGGCTTACGTAGGTATATATAAATCCCTCTAATGTGGATGACTATCTAGTGGAATCAATAATAAGGCCAGCAGCGGACGCCAATGCCGGAGAAGTTTACTATAGGTATGTTTGTTAGTTCCCAACTATGAGAACCCCACCTGCCGCATTTCTCCTCCTTTTTCTCCTCATTGGAACAGAGCCACTAATTACAAAGCATGATTCTTTAGAACAGTACTAAACACCATAAATTAGTCGTTAACAATCTACTTGAAGTGATAACACAATTCCTTTACCAACATTCTTGTTATAATCTTTCTTTTACACGTTTTTCACAGATTAATGTCGAGATTCATGTCAAATCAGACCAAGTACACTCTAGACAGCATCTTAAGCAAGTTATCGTGCCCATTGTTGTTGCTTTGGGGTGACTTGGACCCATGGGTTGGCCCCGCCAAGGCTACCCGGATTAAGGAATTTTATCCAAATACATCTCTGGTAAACTTACAAGCTGGACACTGCCCGCATGATGAAGTTCCGGAGCTCGTCAATAAGGCTTTACTGGATTGGCTATCAACTCTAACACCAGCAGCATCTCTTCAAAACACTGTAAACTAGTCAATATTATAGGGTCACATCTGCCTTAACTGTAACACAGCTGTATACTGAAGCCGAAGCATTTTCAAAATGAGAGAATACAGAATGAATGAAGGAAAATTCCATTGAAAGATGTTCTAGCTTTGCGTATATAACCAAGTGTTTATTTAAAGCCGCCATGCATGCATACGACAGGCAATGCCGTGCCAGAGGTTCAAGATTCCTTTGTTTGACAATCAATTCTAGAGAGCAATAAACAGACAACATCCTTGATGTTTGGCTTAGAGATTACAGGAAAAACAAGGTGCTTCAATTAGTAGCTGTTGTAAGTTTTGGACTTGGATTTATTTGTAATTAAATTTTAACGGTGCATTGCTATTAAATTATATTGAAAAACATCTCAACACTGGATCGAAATTCATAAATTTTATATTTTCTGGATTAAACATCTACTGCACGACATGAAACATATATTCACAAATGAGCTGTCTGCTTTGTAACCATCGCAGTTTTAATTTTAAGCATCTTCTTCCCTTGAGAATTCTATTTAATACTTCAGAATTCAGATATCTACTAAGCAAACAATAAATGTACCAATATTCTTGATTCCATATAGAGAAATGGAGATTTCATCAAGATACAGCAGGGCTATTCCTCTTCAGTCTCATACATCTTCTCCAATGAAGCAAAACAAAAGTGGATATGAACCGTCTGATACGGAGACAGATTGGCAAGAAAGTCCCTGGCATGATCACAATGCAAAGAACGGAGGAGACTTGGCTGCTGCTGCTGATGAGGATATGGATTCTAGTTTACCAAGAACCACCACCACTTCCTCGAGTGGTTCGATAAGACATGCTTTGAAGATTGAGAACGGCAATGGATTTGGTTCTTCTTCTACATTCAGCATCCCGGCTAGAAGGAGACAGGGCAGCAAGTCACCTTACAAACCAAGAACTTATAGTGGTAGAAATTTTTATCCTTGTAAGCTATCTGTTGATAACAGTACTGATGATGTTCAGGAGAAAACAATTAGATTGAGTGAGAAACCAAATTATAATCGTAGAGCAATGACTGCACCAAGACAGAGACCGGGGTTAAGAGACCAAGAAAACAGTCATGGGATTATAGAACAAAGAGAGAGGATAGCATCTCAATCACCGATGCCAAGGAACATGATTCGGAGACAAAGAGAAGTGGTTTCAAAATTCAAAGCACCAACAGTTGGTGAACTCAATGAAATGGTCGCAAGTGCCAAGATGCTTCAAGGTCCTATAACTACTACTAATGCTGCTCTAGGGTATGAGAGCTCGGAATCAACTGGGGACATCTTTTCCCGCGATGTTTTTGTAGCAAAGAATGGAGGGGTTCAAGCTGATGTACATCCAAGGCCAGTAATTTTTCCACAAAGGGATTCTTCTTCTCATCAAGAAAGTAGATCAACTAGTGGTATTGATATTGATCAAACTCCTCAAAGGCCTCCACTGCCAATACCACCAGCGAGAGCTGCCAGCTTTGTTGTTAGCAGGCAGAGTAGTAACGGCAAGTTTAGCTCGGATAGTAAGATAAGTGATGCTAGTGGTAAATCAAGCGGAAGCTCCAAAAAGTTTGCAAATAACAGGCGGAAGGCTAGCCAATCGGATGCATGGTTTTCATGTATGAGAAAAGGGTCGTGCAGAAACTCAAAATCATCTCCTGAGAAGAGGGAAATTGATGAAACTTTTTATATTCAGAGAGCATCTGTAGTTGAAAAATTGAGACCATTTTGGGCTGATAAGCATCAACCTAGCTCCTTGAATGGATTCATATGCCACAAACATGAAGCACAGTTTCTCAAGGAACTTGTAAGTTATTTTATTTTATTTTTTGGCCACAAACACTAATATTTTTCTTATATTTGTGGTATGCTTCACTAACAATCTTTATTCCTTAAAATTATTATTTTCATTTTGTCTATGATGTTAGGTTTCTAGTGAAAACTGTCCTCATATCTTGTTCAAGGGACCATCTGGTTCTGGAAAAAGAGCATTAGCCATGGCCCTACTTCGCGAAATATATGGTGACTCATGTTGGAATGTATGTTCTTTTCATCATTTGCAAAGTCATTAATATTTTCAATAACTTCGCAGTGAAGCTAACCATGTTATTTTTCTTTCTTTTCCGTGTAGATATCTCATGACTTAAGATACTTCACAGTTCAGGTACAATTTGCTACAATGATTACGAGATTCGTGTTCCTTTTATGACAACACATGCATAGATCACTGAAGATTTCTGTTTTTAAGCTGTGGATGTAAATATTTAATATCACATATAGAAATTAATGGAGTTATGATTCTTGTTATCAATATCTTGACAATGGAGCTCAGCTATAATAGTTTTAGCATTTAATCAATTTTGTGGTCTTGACAGGAAAAAAGGCCAATGCAAGTATTAGTTCCAATAGCATCCAGTGCTCACCATGTGGAGCTGAATGTTAACTTACAAGCAAATGCTAAATATGCATTAATGGGTTTAGTCAAAGAAATAACAGACAATTATGCCATTACCCCTGAAATTAGAACTTCAAATTTCAAGAAAGATTATAAAGGTCTGAATTCTTTGAATGCACATTCTGATTCACTTCAAGCAGACTTATTTATTCAAATGAAACTAAAACATTTCCATCTAAAATTCAGTGATAGTTATTTATGAAGTCGACAAAGCAGCTGAGCATGTTCAGCACTTGATCAAATTTATTATGGACGGATACACAGATTCTTGTAAACTCATACTTTGCTGTGAAGATGATGTAGACATTCTGGAATCTGTGAAGAACCGCTGCGAAGTTATCAAGGTTGATGCTCCTGTTACTCATGAAGTAAGTGTCACATTGATTTTATGCTGTAGAATTAATTGGATGCATTTAATAGACAATTGTACCATGTTAATGATAATGCCCATCTTGCAGATAATGGAAGTTCTTATTCAGATAGCAAGGAAGGAGGACTTTGAACTATCAATGAGCTTTGCTGCTAAGATTGCTAACAAATCAAAGCAGAACCTGAGGAAAGCACTAATGGCTCTCGAAGCATGCAAATCACTCAAGTAAGCAATTGAAATTTCAATAAATTTGCAAAACCCTCTTAACATACATGTTTTTTTTCGAAACTCACATTAATTACATGAGATGTCGTATTTGTGAAGCTATCCTTTTGCTGATGACCAACCGATTCCACTTGGATGGGAAGAGGTGTTGATAGAACTAGCTGCAGAAATCCTGGCTGATCCTTCAACTAAGAGGTAGGTACCGAAGTATAGAACATAATAATGGAAGGTATTAGTGTTTTTCAGTTATAATTATAAATATACTTGAGTTGCTTGTAACTGAAAGGAAGTATGATATGTTTACATTTTATGAATTTATCAGACTATTCATTGTCCGGGGAAAGATTCAGAAGCTTCTTGGGGATTTTGTTCACCCCAAACTGATTCTCTTGGTGATGCTTTTGATATATAGTTCAGTTCAATTCGATTAACTATTTAACGAAACCCAGTCTAATGTATTTATATTTGCAAAGTGCAGAAGCTAGTGGAACAGTTCCTTAAGAGTGTAGAGGCCAGCTTGAAAAGGGAAATTTTTTACTGGCATGCTTATTATGTAAGTTCAGTCACTTGCATGTTTTGGTTTTTGACTCCTGGAAAATTAATGTGAAAAAATAACTCAAAAGGTTATCACTAACAGGAAAAGAGGCTCCCATCAGGAACAACTGCTGTACTGAAATTAGAAGGTAATTCATCACTATTTTGACTTCTAATTATCGATATTCGGATAGATAACGAGCTAACCAAGCACATCTCTTGCAGAATTTCTGGCCAAATTCATGAGCATATACAGAAAGAATTCCGGTGATCGTCATTTTGTGTAATTTTCATCTGTTATTGAAGGTTATTTACATATTTCTTACATATCTATAGGTTTCTGTCAAGTTCATGTCACTATATTGAGTATATTCAAGTAAAAAGATGCACCTAAATAATATAACATACACGTATTGTATTGACTATTGATGAGTCAAAAAATGCTTGCAATTTTGAAGGCTCTGAGTAACTTGTGCAAAAAAGACTGCCAGTAAAAAATTGATTCATGATTATTCAGCATTACAAATTTCTATATCTGGAAAAACTTGCTTCATAGTCAAAATTCTTTCAAGGCTTGTTAGTTGAAACTTGAAACTAAATTAAATGTTAGATCCAACCCTCCATCAACTGGGACAAAGGGAACTCTTCGGCTTACCTTTTCCATTTTTCTTTCCACACACTGTCAAAATTCTTAACTAAAACGTAATAACAAACAATTTTAACATTGACACGTCAATTTGTTACACAACATCAAAATAAAAATCTTCATCCAATTCATATACATGGGGAAAGAGTAGCATCAACGAAGGTCTGAGGATCAGTAATTATTTATTTAAATACAACATATAAGTGCAGGTAAAACGTACACATTCTATCCCATAAAGGTTCTCAGATATAATATGTGCTGCACTTGAATTCTACATCTTTGAACATTAAAAAAAGTACACACACTCACAAAATACCCATCCAAAGCCTTTCTCCCCTTTTGTTTTTGTTAGTGGTTTGTAGCTCTCAGTCTCTTGATATACGGCTACTATTTTCAGAAGACCTATTACCATACCTCTGGAAAAATCAAAGACAAGGTTAGAAGGAATAATGAAATTTCCATAGCTAAATGACCGACAAAATTTAAAGCAGTGGAGATTTGCCAAACTATTAAAGAACTCACAGGCTTTCTACTATTGAAAGGCACATATTTGTATTTGATCATGTGTAGGATTTGGCGTTTCATTGTGAGGACAAATAGAAAAATCCAGTAGCACAAAAGTATTGGCCAGAAAACGGGTACATCCAACATAGAGAAGAAGGTCATGATAAATGCTACAACAAAAGCCTTCGTGATGGCATACCTGAAGCAGTCATAACAATATATTCCAAATCAGTAAATAAGAACGTTTATCATAAACAAATATGTCAGCAGAGATACATAGGCAACAAGTTCTAGTTATCTCCCAATGAAAGTTAAAATACCAGCTCAAACTGAAAAGCGGATTTAGGTGAACTAAAGCAAACATACCAAACGAACAGTGACAGGATCCCTTAACAATACAATTCACTTTCAAAAGGCCAGGTAGTCTTTTCAGACATCAGCTAGGGGCATATGACCAAAGGATCTCACTCGAAAAGCTTAAAAGTCAGGGGTACATCTATTGTAGTACAACCATCCATCCATCGATAGCATGACATCTGTAAATTTATTTTCAACCATCAATATGATTCATATTAAGTGTATAGAGTATATGCAATAAGATTTTATTGAATTTTTGTACCCTAAGTTTTATTCGCTCAAAAAGTAGATCTTTTTCTTAGTCTATGATGGTAAAACACACAATAATTCACAGCACACGAAACCAATAGATTCAGGGTGATATAATTTGCTCAAGCAACAAAACTAACTTCATTTGAGTGGTACAAACAGAATATGTAATGGAAATAATCTCAAGAGGCTACTCTTGTTCACTGCACCAGGGCAAGAAGCAAAAGCTAATCATAGAACTAGTTTTGCTGACGTGCTGTGCTATTGAATTTGAAGGCCACCTGGGTACTGGACCCAATACTGGGAACTACACCATGAATCATCTAGATGGCGGAATTAATAATACAACGCGAAGGTCTCTATCTCACTCTCTCTCTGCACCCGATACGAAGCAATTAAAATTCAAAATCACCTATAAAGGGGAACCAATTATATGAAGCAAAAGCCTTTCCATCTTGTAACCAGCAAACTAAATCACACAACACTAACAAAGTGAACAGCATATCAATTCTTGTACTAAGATATTTATGAAAAAAATTCCAAATAGTACTCTGGAAAATCGAACAAAATCAATAATTCAGATAATATATTAAAACATTGAAACTTTTAACAAAATATAAGAAATTACCAAAACTTAAACTCAGGCAGACGCCGAATGAAAGGCTTGAACTCATCAGAACCCTTGGTAGGCAATGAAGATGTATTCAAAGCTTCAAACTCAGGATCAACACTTGGTGACACAAACCCAATCAATAGATTCAAGATATAGATCCCAAGACCGTAGGAAACAACATAAAACCCTTGAACATAATAAATGCGCAATATATATATGGCTGCCACTGCCAATGTTCCTAACCACCTCTCCAACGTATGAGGGGTAGACCTATCCAAGTAATACTGAAATTTCCTCGAAAAATCACTTTTCCATTTCATAACCGAAGCAGAGCCATCACTTTCCAATCCTTCCATGATAATAACAATTGTTGCTTCTTGTTCTTTGTTACGTCAATCTACCTTAACCCAAAATGATAAATTAAAATTTGGCAATATAAAAGCTAGGGCAAGCAAGAAACACAAGAAATCAACAATTCAAGCTTCATTGGGAACTCTGGAAGACTAGAACAAACAAATAAACCTAAATTTCAATAAGCTAGGGTTAGTTATTTTACCAAATCAAAACAAGTCAATATTTCAATTTATAATATTTTCCGACCAACCAAAGAGATAATTACTCTAATTCACAAAACCTAGAGCTTTAACTACAAATCTTCAATGTGAAAATAAATTATTTTACGGCTTAAGAGATGTAATTCTTGAAATCAAACTAATTTAAAACCAATTTTTAGCTAATTATCGACGTTTAAAGATGAAAGTAGAAATTTTTACCAGATGAGTAAGCTATGAGTTTTGGTCGTAAATTGGACGATGAAGGAGATGAATTTACGATTTGTGCCACTAGACAACAGTTTCCGTCAATTCTCCTCCAGAAAATGCAAGAAATAAATACCGCCCTTACTAGGATTTTATTTGTACGGAATACAGATTATAGGCGGCAGGCGGAAACGTCAAACAGCTTTGTCGTTTTGGCAGTGTAATGTATTTTAAATATCTGCCATTTTGGTTGAAAATTAAAATCTCTTCATAAACAAAAATAAAAATAAAAATTTGAAACTTTGTAAATCACGCAGTCGAATCAACTAATTCAGATTTAAACGGTAAAATTTTCAATTATCTCATATTCTTATAAGAATTGTACTCTTCAGATTCGAACTTATGATCTGTCAATCAAATCATAAAGGAAAAAAATGTAAAAGTGACCCTCTAATTTTCATCTAACTTTCAATTTTTGTCAATTCAAGACTCCGTTATAAATTCATCAAAGACAATGTAAATTCACATTTAATATTACATTCATTTCTATTGCAAAATGAATAAATTCGAATTGATGCAATAATTGTTCTTCACAGCACGAGCAAAATCAAAGTTTATAAAAAAGTTTTCTCAGTCCGAATGGTTATGATTGGGTGGGAAAAGACTTAAAATTTAGTTGTCAAATCCTGAATTCGAGTCCAGTGGTGCATTTCTTATAAAATATATGAAATAATCGAGGGTTTTAACTACTCCGCTTAAGCCCGAATCATATAATTTAACGACGGGATTTTCAATTTTATTTTTTATGTTCAAAATTAAAGAAATTAGTTTCGAAAGAAACTAAAGTGTTATTTGATTAGAGTTTTGTTTTTATTATTAGCATATTTCCAATTATTTTCATCTTAATAAAATATTTTTAATATCATTTTAAACATTCACAAACGAATTTTAACCTTATCACTTATGTGAAATTAATAATCTTTTTAATTAGGACAATGCCTCAATTCGTGACTTTGTTTAAAAACCTGTTAAGAAAATGAATGTTTTTTAAAGCATATTCTTATAGATAATTCCATATGGTCACCTAAAAAAACTGATTCTCTAATTTCAATGAAAGGATCACCACTTGTTTGTAAAAACGTTTGAGGTAATATATCTCATAGAAGGTGTTGTAGCAAAAACACATATGAAGGGAGTACTTGTAATCGGAATCGGATGAAATCGGAATGAGTTGAAATACGAATGATAAATCAGAATCATAATAAATTGTTTACTTAGCTGTATAAATCAGAATCGAAATGAAGTAATATTACTATTAAAGTATTTACTTTATCTAGTAATCGGAATGAATTAGTAACAAGTTATAAAATACTCTTAGTTAAATTATATATTAATTTATTATTTATTAATTAATATTAATTAATTACCGTATGGACAATATTATAATTTCTCATCAATAATGGAATAAGTATCTCATTATTATTGAATGGTGGAAATGAAACTCACATTTCTCACTCCCAAATATATAAGTCTCATTCTCATTCTCATTTCAGTTTTTATTCAAAACAATATAAATGAAAATAATTTACATTCCTTCATTCTCTAAACACTAAGTCCACCAAAGTCAGCTAACATGATTTTCCTACCATTATCAACTCCAATACAATTTGCAAATGGCATATTACTAATTTTTAAAACAAGGAATTGTAATATCCACTCACCACATACAAGATAGAATATAACCCTATCTCATAGTCGTGCCCTTGTGAGTGGAAGTTGCCGGTTGGTTTTAGGAGCAATATGTTTTATTTAATTGTCAACGCTTAGAAAATTAATAACAATTAACAAAAATTTGTTAAATGTAAACTTTTAACGCATCTATTAAATGTAAACTTTTTTTCACCTTACAACAAAATTTAATTCTAAACATTTAGGACTGTTATGATATTAATTGCGTTATTAAGAGTCTAAATCAACAACATAAAGCAATAAAAAAAAAAACATAAAGTACAGAATCTGAACCAATTAGTATCACGCACGTGTAAAGATTTTGTCCTCGATGTGATGAAGACAGCAGCACTGTACTTGTAATTTTCACTACAAATCACAAGGTTCTGACACACCACCAACATCCAAAACCCTCCGATCACCGTTGGTTAAATCTAACGGTGCAGATTCAGCGTAGACTGGCCGCTGAACGATGCTTATAGAATCAATAAGAGACACCCAAAGACTAAAGCGTCTTCTCCTTCTCCCACTTCCCCCAAATAAGAACACCGTGTTTCCCCATTTGTGTCTCTGACGAGCCGCAAAGCTTTCATTGTATATCAAGTGGGTGGCAAGTTATTGTAAGTTTCACTTAAACAACGTCATCATCTTGTATATCAATGTCATTAGGTGCTCAAATTGCTTTGCATTCCTTTTTCATCAGTTGCCTCTTGTTTACAGTCGGCTTGCTGTAAGAATAGTAAATCCATGAAGCAATAGTTTTATTTTTCATGGGGTTAATTATAATTTCACATGCTTCTCTAATCTCTATACCACCAATACAGCTGCATGTCATAGTCTAATATAATTTATGCTAATTATTTTTTTACCATGCATCAAAAAAATAATTACTTTGTCAATTATAGTCGTGGGAATGTTTTATGTATTTGGATACTCTGTCGTGTCCAGCTTGAGTATCCGTACTTGAGTTTTAATGATCATGTGTTAATTTTTTATTGTTTCTGTTTGAACTCAATTGGATTTGCTAAAATGTTTTTGGGGGTGACTGATTTTTTTTAAGCCTCTCGATCTGTTCGAAATGAGTAACCATGTTGGAGCCGGTAGCAAAAACTCAGGAAGCTCTCCGGTGGCTCTTAATGAAAGAATCCTTTCTTCGATGTCACACAGATCAATTGCCGCTCATCCATGGCATGACTTGGAAATTGGTAATATCTTTTTCGTTTTTTTGTTTTATATGAATAAAACATGAAATCGCAAACAGTTTTATGTCTGTACAATTCTGTGTTTTGTTATAACTTATAAGCCTTTCAGTGACTTGGGGTTGTATCAAGATCTTGCTTGAACTGTAAAACATTTCTCATGGTGCATAGCTCTATGGGTAACCATGCTTTTTGTGTTCCGATCTTTGCAGGACCAGGCGCACCGGCAGTTTGCAACTGTGTAAGTTTTGGTTTCTTATATTTTGTTACTATGAATTTTAGGAGGAACATATGAACTATCTTCTGTGCAGTCCAGTGGTTTTTGTTAAAATGCGTAGCAATTGCATATTAGGATCTTCATCTAGGAGAACAAGCTGAAACTTGAGAGCCTTATTATGTATAAATTTGATGGAAGGGATAGTAAATAACACATGGAAAAGTGGAGATGTAGGGTTATCTACGGAGTTGTATGCCCCTAAATTGTCACCTAAAGCGCATGTTAATTGTTAAGTTTGGTGTTGTTTCATAGTTGCTCTCGTTAGATACTAGCATCTTTTTCCCCCAAACATCATTCTTGCACATATTATAGCATAAATCTGAAATCTCTATCTGCAGGTGGTGGAAATTGGGAAGGGCAGCAAGGTGAAGTACGAGCTTGACAAGGCTAGTGGTCTTATCAAAGTGAGATCCTTGTTCCTGTCTCAAACCTACGTTGACTTTAAAATATATTAGCTGTTGAAAATTCAATTGCTTTCTTTCTAATGACAATCTTGCTTAGCTTTTTGTATTCAGCTTAGGGTGTATGATAATTAAGTCAAGAAGATGTAATGAATTATAGGCACTACATATCTAATCTAATTAAAGGACTCAAAAAACCACCATACTCTTATTTTCAAATTAGTATAATACCTGATAAATTTTGGACACCAAAGATGTGTAACTAAATGATATAGATCTCTTTTAGAAGGTTATGAATTTTCAATCTTTATTTTTGCAAGTAATATAATGGTGAATCGTGAAATTAAACTCGTCAGCATATTGAATTCTCTCAGTTTTATGATTGCTAGAGAAGTTTATACTACAGTGACCATGATATATTTCTTGTTTCATATAGATCATGTTTTTTGGATTTCTAACATGCTGGTATTATTTTACCATACAAATGTTTTGCATGAAGTAACAAATGGCTGGAGTTCTTAATAATAGGTGGATCGCATTCTCTACTCATCTGTGGTCTACCCACATAACTATGGCTTCATCCCACGAACAATTTGCGAGGATAGTGACCCAATGGATGTTCTGATACTAATGCAGGTAGCAACTGTTTTACTTTTGGAATTTGTTAGGATGAAGATAACAAAATATTTTCAAATTTAAGGCAAACTAACTCATAAGTTATTGGATAGGAGCCTGTTCTCCCTGGTACATTCCTTCGTTGTCGTGCTATTGGATTAATGCCCATGATTGATCAGGTAAAAGGGTTTGATTTTCCCTTCTAACCTTTGAACTCTTTAACAGTTACCTTATTCTGAGTTAAACATCAAAGCGTCATTGATAAACTGTTGGGTTAACGAAATAATTTGGTAGTCTAACAAAGTCCTCAGGCTGCATTTGATAATGGGGCTCTGCCTTGGGACCATTCATTAAGTCCAGAAAATGAAGATGACCCTAGATCTCTTTTTCTGTTAGATGTTGAATCTAATAGCAAGAACATTGTTGCAGGGTGAAAAGGATGACAAGATTATTGCAGTATGTGCTGATGACCCCGAGTTTCGCCATTACAAGGACATCAAGGAGCTTCCTCCACATCGTCTGGCTGAAATTCGCCGCTTCTTTGAGGACTGTATCCACTTGATTTTAGGAATGATAATTAATTTCACACATAAAATCAGTAATCAACACCTCCCAATATGCATACCGATAACATAGTTCAAAGCATTTGCATCTGCTTGTGCACTCATACTTTGTAATGTCCTTCACTCATCATGAATAACAGACAAGAAGAACGAGAATAAGAAAGTTGATGTGGAGGACTTCCTACCAGCTGAGGCTGCCATCGATGCAATCAAGTATTCGATGTAAGTTTTCTGATTCTCGTAAACAACAACTCGGGTTTCAATTGTTCCATTTCCCAATTATCCGTGCCTCTTCAAGTCGTTTCTCTTACGTGGATGTTTTCTATTGCAGGGATTTGTATGCATCCTACATTGTCGAAAGCCTGAGGCAGTGACTTGTTTAGAAACTATGTCAGCCATTAGCTATGACTATGTTAGTGAGAATGTTTGTCATTGCTTATGTATTAACAAGTCTAGACTATTAGCCACTTTGTCAAGTGTGTAAAACTCTTTATGAATTTCTTACTTGGTATCTTGGCATCGATAATCGTCAATTTGGGACTGCTATTTAATTTGGGTTTTTAAACACTTTCAAATACTTTTAAATAAGGTTGGCAATGGGTCGGGTCGGAACGGGATGGGATGAGATTTGTCAATCCTCATCCTATCACGTATACGAAATCGGGATGAGAATTCATCATGGTCCCATCCTGTTATATATTTTGGGATAATTAAATCATCTCTCATCTCGTTGTCCCGTTCAGTCTTGTTTGAGTTTTCGGAATAAATTTTTTGTCTCGTCCCGTCCCGTTTTTAAAATGGGAAATAAAAACATGTCTTTAATCTCGTCCCAAATAGAATGAGATCATATTGGAAAATGGAACGGGACAAGAGATTGTAAAAATTGTCATCCATATTTTTAAATTTGAAAAAAATACTTTTAGTACGATTTTAATTACATTCAATCAAACTTTTAATGTAATATGTACTTGGTTGCGATAAAAATGTGAGTTTAAATCTTATTCACAAATTTAGTAATTGCCATAATCTTATTTAGTATTTACACTTGATCCCTTCCATTCTCAAAATTCGGATGTTCATAAATTTGAAAGCATCACTTCTTGTTTTCCTGTAATAGTTAAACAACCAATGATTGGGAACCAAGTTCTTTAAATTTTAAACACCTTTTTGATTAAAAAATAAAAATATTTTTTTTAAATAAATAAATAATTATATATATATATTGTTAATGAAAAATGCTAACGAGTGCCCTGAGAGTACTCAATTTTAGGAAAATTTTGATAGAAAAATAATAAAAATTAATATTTTGACAATTTTTTGATTTTTTATAAAAATGACGTTAAAATTTTCTTAAAATAAATTCTTAATAAGTGTCAGAATGACACTCATTAGCATGAAAATAAATATATACAATTGGAAAAATTACAACAGTTATTATTACTGCAAAATATGTTGACTACACGTGTCGAACATCTGTAGAGAACGAGTTGCTGCTGACCCAATATTGAGCCTGCAAATTGCAAATAGAGAAAGTTGGTACGCTCGCTCGGCCGAAGCTTGAAGTTGAATCTGAGCTGGAAACGATGGGAACGCTGGGGAAAGCAATCTACAGCATCGGATTCTGGATCCGAGAAACCGGCCAAGCCCTTGATCGCCTCGGTTGCCGCCTCCAAGGCAATTATAACTTCCAAGAACAACGTACGTCTCTAATTATTATACCTTAACCATTTACATTTTTGTGGATCATTTTTGCAATTCGTTGACCTAGAACCTTCAATTTTATGAATTTTGAATGCTGGCACTGGATCAACTAAATTAACATTGAACTGATTTTCGATTCTTGCTATTAGCAAGCCAATTCCTGGCTTCTTTTTTTTTGTGCTATGACTGTTGTTTTTATTCGTTTTGTGTTTTAGATTAGGTATTGATGATCATATTCCTTTACTGATAGCTTCGAAACATATGTTCATGTCCATCTATTAGGATGGTTTTGTAATAAGAAATAAATGATAGTGAAATGACATAGGCTAGGGTTTCATATGACTGCTTTTTTTGTGATTTTACGACAAGCGTATGTTTATGCCAATGTAGGAGTTGAATGTCCACTTAAACAGTACTGACTCTGCTGCTTTGTTTAGCCCCTATCAGTGAATTGGTAGTCAAAGGTAATATTTTAGGTTGAGCTGTTATCAGCTTGGATGTGACGTGCAATTATTATTATCGGATGAGACATGTGTAAGTATTATTATCTTTAATAATAGCTTTGCTGTGCCTTTGCATTGCTCTTGTTTGCCTTCAGTGGCTAAATTTTTCTTGTGCATGAAAGATGCCCATCTACAAGAAGTTATAGAGTCTAGCCTGTGATTTTTTGTAGAAGGAATTTCTTTTATATTATTTATTTTTGTTGAGGAATTGTGTCATGTTTCTTTTTTATCTAAACTTGTGTTGCATGTAAACGGACTTTCCTTTTTCCCATATTCTCTCCCTGCACTACGCTTCTTAACAGTTTTGTTAATGCACTATATCAAATTCAGGCATCTTGATATGCATTCTTCATTCATTATTGGAAGTCTTGCTTGTTTATCTTATTGCTGTAGAAATTTCTTGATACACTGAATTATTTTGATGAGAAATCATTCTTTCAACTGATTTACCTTTTTGGTGATAAAGTGTCTAGGCATCGAACACTCATGAACATATTTGACAAAGCTCCTGTTGTTGACAAGGATGTGTTTGTGGCTCCTAGTGCATCTATCATCGGTGATGTTCAGGTGGGCCGAGGTTCTTCCATTTGGTATGGATGTGTTTTGAGAGGTAAACTGATGTACATATCTCCCCAGTATGTTTGTAATTCTGAAATTCCATTTTTACCTCTCCTTTTGAGATCTTCTGAAAAAACTTCTTCTTCTTCTTCTTGGAGAGGAATTAATTTCGTTAGATCATTATAATATTGTCAGTTAAGATGCCATAGCTTCGTGCTGTAGAATATTGGCAATGTTTTTTTTTTTTTGGGTTAAAGTGGGGGATTGACATTAGAAAAGATATGGATAAAGAATGATGAGCATTAGTTGATTCTTGAAAGTTTGATTCCACCAAAAAAGCCGTGCATATTTGTAACATGGTGGGTATTAAGCCAAAAACATATTTAAGATTATTTAAACCTTTAAGATAAAATATTGAATTTGAGCAAGCATTTTCTGTTATTAGTATTGGGGAACTGATATTGATGATTTCTTTGTTAATGTGTAACATTATGGTATGCAGAACGAAGAGTATGTAGCACCTAGTTGTGGATATTGTGTTAAAATGTGTTGATTCTTAGAGATAGAGCTAGATGCATTGTGATGTTGAAAAATTGAAAGTAGTTTGGTGGTTGTACAATTAGTTATCACTTATCAAAGTCAACCACCTTTTGGATCAAATGAGGCAAAGTTCGGCCACTAAAAAGTAAGTCTTTTGCATCAGTAAATGCTTTGTTGACTTACTGTAACATGATGATTTTGTGCTCAAGTGATGATACAATGAAGCTGATAAGAAATTGTTTTGTAAAAGACTCTTCAAAATGATATTTTATTCCTCTTTTCTTTTTAATCTGGTCGATTAATAAGATATGAGAAAATACTAAAAATGTTAAAATGAAAGTGCTGCTGTTATGTTATGTTGTTTAACGTAATTGTAAAGATGTAAAGATGAACTGAATTTACTTATATATTATGTCGGTTTGTGTTTGATTGTCCACTTTTGAGCTGTTAGTCATCTCTTTTCTTTTTTCCCGTATTTGATTAGGACTTACTCATGCTCAGGTGATGTTAACACCATCAGCGTTGGGTCTGGAACCAATATTCAAGACAACTCTCTTGTTCATGTGGCAAAATCAAATTTATCTGGGAAGGTTTTACCTACTATCATTGGAGATAATGTTACTGTGGGTGAGTGACACACTGTCCTCTTTGAAAAGTCATTGTGGGATTGGGTCTGGCTTTATTGAAGGTTCTTGAATTACAATTATCATTTTAAATGGACAGGTCACAGTGCGGTCCTGCATGGATGCACTGTTGAAGATGAATCATTTGTTGGTATGGGCGCTACCTTGCTGGACGGGGTTTATGTTGAGAAACATGCCATGGTTGCTGCTGGAGCTCTTGTAAGGCAGAATACAAAGATTCCATGTGGAGAGGTCTGTGGACGATGATCTAGAGAACTATTTTTATAAAGGCTATATGTGAAAATTTTAAAGGTTTGAATATTAGTTGTATAAGAATTATTAGATGTACTGCAGCTATGCAGTAGCAATTGGAGTTGTTTATCCTTTAGGCTATATGACAAATGTAGCTTGGAAACTGTTGGGCAAGCAGTGAATTTGAAGTAATAGAAAATGAAAATTATCACTTCAGTAATCAGTGGTGGGTGGTGTATGTCCTGTTGTTTTTTCCTCTCCCTTTTCCGATTGTGCTTTTTTCATTGACCATTTTGTTAGCATTTGGTCTTGAGGAATGGATGTCATGCCCCCTTTAGATTTTTGGGGTGCAAGATATTGAAACCGGAAGAACTAGCTCTTACTTCTTTCCATTTCTATCTCATGATCTTTGATAAAGTAAAATATGCTTGAAACTGGGTGTCATGGCCAGGTCCATGTGCTTTGGGCCTCGGAAATCCTGACATTTTCATCCTTAGGAGTGTAGTTAAACTTTGCTATATCTTTATTTAATTTCTAAATATGACTTCAGGATATTAAAATCATTTTTTTTTACTGATTACAGGTTTGGGGAGGTAATCCAGCTAAGTTCCTTAGAAAGCTAACAGAAGAAGAGATGGCCTTTATCTCACAGTCAGCCATAAATTATTCCAACTTGGCACAGGTTCATGCAGCTGAAAATGCAAAGAGCTTTGATGAAATTGAGTTTGAGAAGTTGCTTCGCAAAAAGTTTGCTCACCGTGATGAGGAGTATGATTCAATGCTTGGTGTTGTTCGCGAAACCCCACCTGAACTTATCCTTCCTGATAATGTTATGCCGGATAAAGTGCCAAAAACTGCTTGACTGTGATTACTCCAGGGTAGGTTTCCTCTCTCGAGATTCAATGTCACCGGAATACCGGATACTTTGTTTATTTGCGGGATTCATAGGAAATAGGTGCTTTTTCAATTCCAATAATTTTTGCAGACCAGGCCGAAATGCTAAGATTAAATCAAGGTGCACATTTCAGGCCCATGGCTATGCTCATCCACTCTGGTTTTAGAAACTTTATTTATTTATTATTACTTTTAAGAAAATCATCCACAATGGAACATATGTTTGGATGTTTTAATCATTCACATTTCACAATGGTCTAATGTATTTGTACTTTTAGTTTGCATTTGTTCACAGGAAATAAAGAATGTCGATTCAGGCATTTGGAGCATGATCCATGCTTCAGACATTACTGTGGTTGTGCGTCATTCCCATTCTGGATGGATTCTATTTTAAAGCATTACCGGGTCAAAAGCCCAATTCAGCAATTGGGCCTATTGGACCTCTTCTTTCTTCTTCTTTTTCCCCTTTTTCTTTTTAATTACAAATCAGGAATTTCAAAGACCTACTATTCTCTGGTTGACTTTTAAATACTCAAACCGATAATTACATCCGGGATTCAAACTCATAATTAAAATCAAATGAATGATACAACATCATAGTTAAGTTTCTTCTATCTCTCATTTTAAAACAATTTTTGAATAATATCATAGCAAAATTTAATCATGCTCGATTCATAATCATGTCAGAAGCTGAATACTTCAAACGAACGATAAGTGAAAGCTAAAAATGCATCCAACGGACTCCATAAATGTCTTCATGGGCCGAAGAAGAATTTGATATTTGTAATGCAATTTTTGTTATATCGGCAGCTTGTAAATGAGAATATGCTCCCGCTCAGCAACTGGGATTTGGTTTGGGGGCCAATAGTTTGTGCTATTTTTTATTTCTTTAGTAACCAATTTATTATTATTATTTTTTTTTAATTTTATAGGGGACATGAATTACACAACTTGGACTTGGTATAATTCAGTTAGCAGTACACTCAATTATTTCAAAAATAAATTATTTAGTCTACCTCTCTACTCTACATATACCTACTACCAATGTGTGCTCCCCACTCAAAGTGAACCAAAACCAATAATAATCCTTATAAAAATACTAATATTCTTTTAATGGTGTATTATTAATTTTTTTTTAACAAAACTAATAAAACCAATTAAAAATCTCCTACAGAGAGAGAGCCTAGAGTATTTCTCGTAGCTAGGATGATTTGATTTATTAATGGACCCTACAGGACGATCAATCAATCAAATCATGACTTATCACACACGGTGTTTTTTTTTTTTTTTTTTTTTTTTTTTGGGATGTAATTTGTAAACCACCACCATCATCATCAGTGAGTTGAATTTAAAACTGGGGGCAAATGCAAATGCAAATGCATTATGCATGTGGATCTTATACCTCATTATATACGTCTTAATATAATTCATGTAACATAATGTGTGTATTGATTCCGAAAGTATAAAAATAATTATTAAAGAAACAAAATTAAGTGGAAGAATGATGATATTTTTGAGCTCTGCAAGAAGCTTAGCTAGTGACTGACTGACTGACATAAAGTGGCAAACACAAGGGTCCCAGGATTCCAGGAAGTATTTCAACTTTTCTAGTATTGGAATTTGGTTTGAATTTAAAGGGCCCAATTGGGTTTCAATAATTTCAACTTTCCGGCAAATTTTACAAAATGACAGAAAGTGTGGCAACTAATATAGCTAGCACCCACCAAACACAAACTGTTTCTGATGTGAAAACTATTTTGTGTTTTTGAATCTTGGCTTTAATATTTGTTCTACCAAAGCTTATTCGAAAAACTTTACTTTATTTATTATTTTGGCTATTATACGGGGACAGGAGCCAAAGTAATCAAAACTCAAAAAGAATATAGTGTCTGTACTCAGTAGCTAATTAATTAAGTTAAATTTTATTCGTATTCCGATAATTTTTTTAACAGTGAGGTTTATTGAGGGATTAAATTAAGAAATTCGCTATAATATATAAAAATATATGTTTAATATATTATTCATAAATAATATTATATTAAAATATGTGTTTTTTCCGTTTTTTAGTATCTTGATTTATGAAGTTAAAAAATCTCTCATTAAAACCTCAATATATATATATATATGAATGAAATATATTAAAACACTAAATATATATATTTGCGTCATAATACGTCCACATTTAATAGAGACAAACTATATCTCTGTATTGGAAACTCAAAGCAAGAATGTTTAGGGTAATATTTTCCAACCCTTGTAAATAGGGTGTGTGTTTTCTTTTACATGTAGGGTTTTCTGTGAGGCAAACAGGCTTTAAAAACGCATCAAAAAATAAAAGCTGCAACTGGCGTTCAAACGCGCAAAATACGAACGCCTCTAGAGAGTTTCGTTCGAACGAGATGTAGAACGTGCATCGAACGGTTAGTCTCTGTAAGCTTTCGTTCGGACGAAGATACAAACGTGCCACTAACGATAGGCGTTCGAACGAATATACGAACGCGCCACGAACGCTGCTCTGATAAAATCATTTGTCAAAGTCAGCAACACACCCAAACACTTCAAAACTCATTACCATAATTTGTTACGAAATTTACCAACACAATAAATCCAATAAAATTGCTTCACCATTGCCAATAACTTTGGTTTTATACTTTTCATTGTTCTGTCTAGCTAGCTGTTTGAGGGAGGTGGATCGAGACACAAGCACGTCTATGTTTTGTTATTATTTATTTGTTTCTTCAAAAGGACACGTAATGGGTTAAGTTAACCTCGTTAATTTTCTAATTCATAAATCTTTTGTGGTGAATGTTTGGTAGTCAATTTATTTTTTAAATTATCGAATAATCAAACATGCTAGCAAGTATAGAGAATTACATCTTGGAAAAAAATGGAAATTTTTGTTTGAAGAAGAATCTTTGAGCTGGTGGTTTTGAATAAGAAGATTCATATAAATAAAATAACGAAATCTCCAACCGATGTAAAACCCGACAAAATTAAATTGAACTAAATATAAAAAATTACAATAACTTGAATTGATTCGGTTCGGTTACTCTTAGGGGTAGCAATTTAGGTTACGATTCATTTATTCGTTCGATTCGATTCACTTTATAACAAATATGAGTTTGAAAAATGGATTCGTTTAATAAATGGGTCAATTCGATTCGATTCGTTTATTAAACGAATTGAATACAAATTTAAGTTAATTGATTCGTTCATTCGTTTAATTATTTCCTTTCTTTTGTTATTATTATTATTTAATTAAAAATAGGAGATGTTATTGCTAATTACCATATAAAACTGGTATTCTATTTGTGGTGAGTCATTTTTAGTAAATCTATTAATTACGTATTTCATAAGTATATACTTATTAACAATTAATGTAAATAAATTTATGATAATCTACGTCATTAAATAGTATCATGACTGAACGAATATTCGTATTCGATTCGTTAAGTAAACGAATCGAATACAAATCCATCATATTGTGATTCAATTCTTTTAGAATTGAATACAAATTCAATTCGTTAATTCGTGTTGCCACCCATAATTACTTTTTTATAGAAAAACTTATATTCAGTATTCGGTATCAACTCAAGTTATGTTTGTGTTGGTTTGATTGGTAACATCTTTTAAGATTAATGGAGTAAGAGATTTGAGCAAAAACTTGGCTTCATGATAGGTACTTTCATCTCAAGAAGATGATGTGAAAAAGAGCAATTGATGTTTGAGGAATAATTAGGGTGGGCATCGGATCGGATCGGATCCGATCGGATCAGATCCGATCCGATTTGCAAATCCGATCGAATTATGTTGGTCCGGTTCGATGAATTTCGGATCCGATCGAATTTTTTTTTTTTTTTTAATATGCAAAACGACGTCGTTATATATTAAAAAAAAAATAATAATCGATCGGATCGGATTTTATCCGATCCGATCCGATCCGCTCGATTTGTTTGACTCAAACCCACCGAATTCGGATCGGACCAATCCGATCTGAAATAAGATGATTTCGGATCGAATTGGTCCGATTCGATCCGATTCGAATTCGGATCGAACCGATCCGATCCGATAATTATCGGATCGGATTGGATCGAGTTCGATAACATGATTCGATCCGATCGAATCAAACAATCGTGGGCATTTCGGATCGGATCGGATTCGGATTCGGTCCGATCCGATCCGAATCTGATAATGCCCACCCCTAGGAATAATAATTGTGAGGCTTGCATGCAAGTTGCCTCAATTTAGGGTTAAATTGAGGACCAAATTCTGGGGCTGATTGATACAAACCTATATATAAATATGTATTAAAGGATTAATAAACTCAATTAATTTCATATTTAATTAATATGAGACAAATGAATCATGACATTCTATCATTCTTTGCGGTCTTAGTGCCCACGAAAGATAGATTTTACAATGGTCTAACTAGTCTCTGTTGAACACTATAAAATCAGCGTCACCGCATACATTGTACGATTACAATCGTAAGATATATTGTTGCTTCTAAAACTAATATACAATACAACGGAGGTACCTCATCATCCGTGCAATAATCCAATCAACTATTACCACCGTGCTAAAATATTAAAAAATGAATTTTAAATCTTACCTATCATTTATTAATTGGTTGATGATATTACGTCACTCATACCTCCGTTGCACTAAAAAATTACTCCATAATTAGAGGTAGAGGAGGACTCTTCTACATGCATCGCATGTTATCCACAACAACCAAGTGGGTCTTCAATCTTCATATATTTACTTTTAAAACGAGATGCTTTTTAATATTCGTGTCACTGGTTTTGTTTCTTTATATTTTTGGGGCACTGCCAGAGACTTATTTCGCTGCCACCACTGGCCACTGGGATTTATAATTTTCTGTTTTTGGCTCAATATATTATTGGTCACTCTTTTTGTGCAAAACAAAAATAAATAAATAAAAATGCATAAATTATTATTATTATTATTAGTTTCTAAATATGCTATCATGTGGGGAATCAATAATTAATTGGAGAGGAAAATTTAATTGATGCAACAACCTATCATTCTCCAACTTCAATCAAATTAATTAAAAATGAATAGTGATATAATGATGAGAGCTCCAGGTAACTGAATTAGTTGAATGTTCCACATAGCTCATTCACTTTTTAAAATAATTTTTTCCATTAAAGAACCAAATATATATATATACATATTTCTTGATATACAATTCTTCAATTTATGGTTCTTTTGAATAAAAATCAAGTATTTGAAAACTATTAATATTTATATGAAAAATATTGTGCAAACTAATGTAACGTGCTTTATCCCAAACTAGTACATGGTTCGCACTTTGTGCGGGTTGAACATATATTTTAAGTATTAATCTTGTAAATGTTCCGAATCTTGTTCGTTTTATAATCTAAATGAAATAATTTATTTACTTGCATGTAATAATTATGCCACATTCGTTTGTCTCTCATCTCTTAGATAATATTTATAATTTACTGTGCAATAGCTAATAATCATAGTTTGTTAGCGACTGTAATTTAGGTTTCTTTTATTAATATGAAATTATATTTTTATATTGTAATATTATTTTTATTTTAATATTATAATTCAATAATACAAAATATTAATTATAGATATTAGGTGTCATATATATTTTTATTTTTTTTATTTTAATTGAAAATTATAATATATCTTATTATTATGATAGGTAGTAAAAAAATAATCGTATAGATTAAAAAAATTAACTTTATATATATATATATATTCTTTGTCAGATTATATGTGATATTATTTAAAAATTAATCGGATAGTATAATATGTTGTATTGTTATAATAGTATTTTTATTTAATAGATTTATTAATTTAATAATATTTATTTAATTGTAAAATGATAATATAATATGTTTTCTTATTATAATACAATCTTTATAAAATTATAATATGTATTTTTTTATTGTAATATTTTTTATTTAATAAAAAAATATTTGTAAATATATTTTAATTTTATAATTTAATAATAGAAAATTAATTATAGTCGTTAATTGTAGAGATTAAGTATTACATATGTTTTTTTTTTATTTTAATGAGATAATATAATATGTTTTCTTATTATAAAAAATTACATTATTTTAATTTTAGAATTTAATAATAATAAATTAAAATATTAATTTATTAAATAAATTAATAGTTTTCTTACTTTAATAGTAGATTATATTTTTATATGGTAATATGGTTTCTTATGGTAATAATTTATTCTTTGAAATTTATAATAAAAAAATAATTGTAGAGATTAGGTTAAACTTAGATAATTTAATATTATTTTTTAATTTTAATAGATATTATAATATGTGTTCTTATTATAATAGAATTATTATGAAATTATAATACATATTTTTATCGTAATATGATTTTTATTTAATAAATTTATTAATTAAATTTTATAACTCTAATATAAAGCCACCACGTGGTGTGATGGAGAGATTTAAAAATGTTTAACATTTACATATATATATATAATTTTTTTAAAAAAAAATATATAAGACATGACAAAAATTACTTTTTATAAAAAAATTATCCATACCACATTACTGTTTGAAAAATGTAGACCTCTTTCCCCTTAGATGTTTGAGTTTTTATATTTTCACAAGTAAATGCAGAGTTTATTGATTTATATCAAATAAGTCCCTAAACCCATATGAAACCACCGAATTATATGATAGTTACTGAATTTTGGTCCCTAGAAAGAGTATATAGCTTATCACCAAATGATATTTTAGTCATTTCAATATGAGTTAAAGACCCAATTTGTCATTTAATACAACGGACAAATTAAAGTGTGTTTACTTGTGAAAAGGTGATTAATAGGCACCTAGAGGCTAGACGTGATTCCTTTATATTAATATATAATTAATTAACTCTTAAGTAACAAATGCTAAATATTCAATAAGAAACAAATATATGTTCTTAAGACATGCAAATAAAAGAAATTATACTCAAATCCTAAAGGCAACCCACTTTTCAAGAAGGGGAAAATGTTGTAAAATTTCAAAACTTATGTATATAATATGGGAAAATGATACTAAATTATTTTGTAAATTAATATAAATTTTAGTCAATTATGTTAAATATTTTCTATTAATTTTGAATTATTTTTCATTCAATTAGTGTTAAATAATTGAAATATGACAAAAAAATGTTAAATAATAGTAAAAAATTATTTCAAAATTAAATGAAATGTGACTCAACCAATAAAAAAATAAAATGTTATGGATTAAAATTTATATTTTTTAAAATTATAAGAACTAAAATATCGTTATGATATTTTATAGAGTAGTTAATTGAAATTTTTTCTTAATAATAACAGTGATAAGTAGCCCGAAAGAAAAAGTTCTTAGCTTCCATTGCGTGTGGCTTGCTGATAAATGATTTAAGACTTGATTGTCAGGTATTAAATTCGAATCCAGAATGTATATTTATTATAAGACCCTAGTACAGTCAATGATTTTATTTATTATGTTAAGTTCGACGAGTGATTTCGCGGCTGAATTTTCAACATAGAAAAAAGAAATCTTAACACAAACAAACAAATCGAGGGGCAGGACCCCCATCCAATATGGCAAAGACCATTGTCTTTTTTAGGCTACGTTATGTAGCAAGTGAAGTCCCTATCAAATATCATCCAATCCCCATTTAAAACAAAAATATTAAAAATATTGAGAAAATAGTTTTTAATTTTCAAGTTTTTTAACATATATCCAATTTCAGACATTTTTGTTGCTTGACGTGCCAACAGAAACGTTATATTTAATCTTCATATTCAAGTAACCAAATAAATTCATTAAATCCCCATTATGTCCCTCCAAATGTCCCACCTAACCCTTTCTTACCCGCGTGCTCACCTGCTAAGGCTGCTACCGTTTACCCCTAAAACATCCTAACAAACGTATTCTCTTTTAACCGGAAGGGATTACGTCATATTTGAGACAATATGATTTGATAATGTAGGATTCACGATTTCATTTTGAGATTTTAATTTTGAATACAGAGAGTATATTTCTTTTAAAAATATAAGACAATTAGAAATTTTACATATTATGCTTAAGTCCGAAAGGAATAATTTGACGATGAAATTTCAAAATTTTTAAAAAAAATAAGAAATTGCGTCAATAATAAAAAGTTCGAGCTTAGAGTGGTTTATTATATCCTTCTATCTCTATTTTGTTTATTTAAAATATATGTGTGTGTTTTTTTTGGGTATAATTAAAATTCAAAAATAGTTTTTAACTTTATCTTGAAATACTTTATGAAACAATAATGCAAGACCTTAATGGTCATTTCATAATTTATTTTTTCTGTTTTACTTGATTTTTTTTTTGTTTGTTTGGCTTCACTTTCTCGACGTCCTGCTTCTGATTCTGCAGAGTCTCAGAAGAGAAGCCACGAAGAGAGAGAAAGAGGGATTGCACAAAACTTAACATAAAACAAGAGCTTAAAATGCAAAAACAAAGACAAAACTAAACCCTTGAATCTCTCACTTTCATGGAAAATCTCTCACATTCTCGGCAACCAAACAAGTCTTCGACTTCCGTCTCTAAAAAATCGTGCAATGGGACAAATTTTATGACCAAAACTTCATACGACGACGTGTTTGGAGGTCCGCCGAAGTTTGGGGCTCCGACACTGGCGCCGAGAGTAGAGGACTACACCGAGATTTTCGGCGGGTTCCACGCTCCACGAACATCGTCGATTCCCGTGCTTGATCTTCCCGTGGTTGACGATGACGACGTGTTCTTTGATGTTCAGAGCTCCGGCTTTGACTACAATGAAGTGTTCGGTGGTTTCGACGGTCTTGATTGTGCCGTTTCGTTTGAAGAGTTGGTGATGGACCAATCCAACGGCGTAAATGGTGATCTTGACTCCTGTGAAGAAGATGCTTGGTACGTTTTTTTTTTTTTTTTTTTTTTTCAACTTTGAAGGGAAAAAAATATTTTTTAATTTTTATTTCGACTAAAATGAGGTTTTTTTTAAATGAAAATTTTGTTTTTTTTAAGCTATTTTCATTTTTGTTTGTTTGTATGATAGATTGATAGTTAGTGAGCTGCTAAACGCGTGAACTCTTAGAAGAGTGTTTATGTTATGGTTATAAAAATTCATTATTTTTATTTATATTTTCATAAAATGTATGGGCTAGTTTTATTTGTGACCAGGATGGAGTGACATTTTGAGCTGGGGTTGGTTGTCTCTTGCCCAGAAGCAGTTTGTTTTTGTATGGTATCCAGTTTGAGTGAATTTTAAGCTTTCTAAAATCATAGAATCTGCTACAATCACATTTACCATTTAATGTTTTGCGAGAAAATTTGAACCATTTTGGAAAAATCACTGAATTCGACTGAAATGACCATGTTTTCTCTAGGTAGAGAGTTCAGAGTAGATAGGTAAAATGTTGGTCACCTGGTTTTTCATCACAAATGTATTCATAGACCAGCTAGTGCTAATGTGTATGAATACGATCTTTCTTACAAGAACTTAGAATCATATCATGATACTTTATATTGCTGCTGCCTGTATAGCTGTATGGGAGCTGTCTTCTTAATTCAAGTATGAAAGAATGCATATAATGGATTTTAAACCTCTTGGGGCTACAACATTGATGATCACATGTGTTTAGTTTGTTCCACATTTGCAGGACTCCGACAGAAAGTGATTCTCTGTCAGAAGAGTCGGATAAGTCTGGAAAGAATCAAAGCTTGTCCAATAGAGATTCTTATGAGTCAGTTGATGGCAGTATGGAATTCAAGATATCTTTTCATAAAGCTAATCAAAGAAGTGATGAAGATATGCCAAATGGGATTACCCATGTTACTCAGATACATGCTGTTCCTGGATATACTTTTATGGTTGACAAAACCACTCCCTTGGAGAAGGCCTACTATGAGAATCCACCCTTGGAGGTCACTGATGATAGCAATCTTCATATGGATTTTGGTGGGGGACTAATGAGGGAAAGGAACCTCAAGAAAATCCTGTCACAACCCTCTGCTGGTAGTTCTGGTGAACAGGCATTTGTGAATGGTCTTAAGCCTCAAAGAGCATATGGCAGAAATAGTTCTCTTCCTAATAAGCCATTTGTAACGGTTTCTGAAATAAGCCTGAGAACGCAGCCTTCGGAAGTGCCACCTCCCTGTAGACCAGCGCCTCCGCTACATATCAATAATGGTGATCCTGGTAAAATAGCTAAAAACTGTAAAACTACTGTGTCTGAAGGGATCATAGGTGATACTTCTCCGCCTTTTTATGATGTGGAGGTTGATGCGAGCTCATCGGCTGCTGTCTCTGCTGCTGCCATGAAAGAAGTAATGGAGAAAGCTCAAGCAAAACTAAAAACTGCAAAGGAATTGCTAGAGAGGAAGAGAGAGGGTGTTCAAAGTCATAAGCATGACAAAAAAAAGGAAGGAAAGATGTTTAGTACTGTTGAAGGTTCCAGTAGTATAAAAGAGGAGAGTGTGCATGGCACTCGTGAAAGGCAAGTGAATGGAATGGCATTTTCTATCAGGGAGGATAGGCAAAGAGATTCCAAGACAACAAAGACTGTTCCAGATTCATTAGAAGGAGAAAATGTATCCAACATGGATAAAACATTGGCAGAGAAGCATGGGGGATCCGGTAAAATTGTTGAAGCTGGTGAGTGGAAAGAAGCAACAGAATTTTTTGAATTGGTGAAAACAGATAGATCCACTTTTGAGCAGGCAAACTATGATGAGGTTTTAGAACTGGATGCAAAAATTCAGGACTGCAGGCAGAAGATAAAAAAGGGAACCATGGAAGCACTGGACCATCAACAAGTAAACGGTTGTACAATAGAAACAAATAGTGAGGGTTTTGAACTGGGAGAAAATGAGAAAAACTTAAAGGTTGCAAAAGAAGCATGTGGACACTCGGAAAGCAATAGGAGATCTGGAGCATCTAGAGCAACACGCAAGCATAGAGGGCACGAGAAGCGGGTCAAAGTGGCTCAAGAAGTTTGTAACCAGGTAGAGGAAGAGGAGAAATGCAGAGTGGTCCAACATTCTGTGGAAATTGAGAAGAAACCATCTGGAGATGATGTACCGGAAAAGCATGAAAACACAGTAAAGGTTCAGAAGAAGGAAAGTAGATTTGAAGGTAAGAGGACAATGAAGCATCAAGAGAATGAGCAGCCACTGAGGGAGACTATTAGAAGCATGGGAAATGAGACAACATTTAAGGAGTCTTGTGATATGTCAGCCAATGGAAGAAGACGAAGGGATGCTGTTGAGCAGATTGAGAATGAGAAAAAGCTGAAGGAGGCTCTAGAACGAGAAGACAAGGAGAGGAAGTTAATGGGGGTTTTTGAGCAGGAAGAAAATGAGAAGAAATTGAAGGAGGCTCATGAAAGAGAAGAAACTGAGAGGTTAAAAAAAGAGGTGCTTGATAAGATAGAGAGTGAGAAGAAGCAAATAGAGGCTTTTGAGCTGGAAGAGAGTGAGAAGAGACTGAAAAAGGTTTTTGAACAGGAAGAGAATGAGAAGCAAGAGGCTCGCGAAAGAGAAGAGAATGAGAAGAGACATAAAGAGGCACTTGAGAAGGAAGAACAAGAAAGAAAACAAAAGGAGACTTCCAAAAGAGGGGAAACTGAGAGGAGACTTAAAGAGAGTCACGATATAGAAAAGATGGAGAAAGCACTTAAAGAGGCTCATGAAAAAGAAGAGACCGGGAAAGGTCTAGGGGTGGTGTGTGAGCAAGTAGATAAGTGTGAAACATCAAAAGAGGCTCAGGGAAGAGTAGAAGAAAGTGAGATGAGATCCAAAGAAGAAGCATTTGAGAAGGAAGAAAGTTGGAACATGTCAATAGAGGCTAGGGTAGAAACTGAGAAGAGGTTTACAGATGTTGGTGAGGCTGAAGATTTGAAAGTGCTAAACAGAGCACATGAGCAAAACCGATGGGATGACTATGGGAAGAAGCTGAAAATGGCTGAAGCACCTGTGAGGTTCAAGGAGAGGGAGGATCTCATGGTGTCAAAGAAGGCAAGTATGCTGGAAGAGAACCTTCGAGTGACTCCGTCGGTTGGCCAACATGAGGAAAACTGTAAAAATGGAGTTGTAAGTCAAGGGGTCTTTTCTTATGAAGGAAATGTAGAGATACAGATTGAATATAGTGATGGTGAAATGGTTGCAGAAGCTGTCGAAACCACAAATGTTGTGGCTGACAGAAAATCCGAAGTATTTGGCATGGCGCAAGACAATTTAAAACATGAAGAGTACACACTTAAAATGAAAGGTGCTGCAGGGCTGCTTTGTGAAGACCACAGTGTGAAAACAACGGGTGAATCTGGAATGGGCGTTGGACAAGAGAAAACTACAAGTTGCCTCCAGCCAGATTCTGGTACAAAAAGTCAAGAGAAGAAGGTTGCTAATGAAAGGGGGGAGAGAGAAAATAACATCAAACAGACCCAAGTTGAAGTTGGTTTGAATCCGAAATTAGATAAGGACAAATTCATACCAACCCAACTGGTGAAAGAATCTGCTCAAAATGGTAGGAAAATGGAAGCTGCCCAGCAATCGGTGTTGGAAGGGAAAAGAAACATCCAGAAAACTTCTCAGTCGGCAAATGCAAGTCAGAACTTGGAAAGAAAAGAGAAAAATATCAATGAGACAGTTACATCAGAAGATAAAGAAGCTGAAAGGATGAGGAGGAGAGAAAGAGAGCTAGAAATTGAACGTCTTAGGAGGATAGAAGAAGAGAGGGAGAGGGAGAGGGAGAGGGAAAAGGATAGGATGGCTGTTGACTTAGCTACTCTTGAAGCTCGTGAAAGGGCATACGGTGAAGCCCGTGAAAGGGCAGAAAGAGCTGCTGTGGAGAGAGCAACCTCTGAAGTTCGAAAAAGAGCACTGGCAGAGGCACGGGAAAGATTGGAGAAGGCTTGTGCGGAGGCTAAGGAGAAATCTTTAGCTGAGAAAGCATCTATGGAGGCCAGAATCAGGTCAGAGCGTGCTGCTGTAGAGAGAGCAACAGCAGAGGCTCGAGACCGTGCTGCGGAAAAAGCAATGGCTGAAAGAGCTGCTTTTGAGGCAAGAGAACGGTTAGACAGGACTTTTTCGGAGAAATTTTCTGCTGCTTCCAGAAATAGTACAATAAGACCAAGCTCTTCATCTTCTGTGAGTACACTCTTGCTATTCATATGACTTGCGTGGTCATGGCGGGATTTTTTAACTATTGATAATGGCAGGATATACAGGAACAAAAATTTCAGAGTGCCAGCTCTTTCAATAGTTCAATATATCCATATTCCTCAGGTAATGTCAGTTTGTAATTATGAAGCTGAAGGTGTTGGTTTTGGAGTAAACTAGATATTTAAAGGAAAACAAGCCTTTTTTTCTTTTTAAATCAATATTTGACTGACTTCTAATCTGCCATTCTAAACCTTGTATCTTTTTTGCATGAAGCTTCATATAATGCCGAGAGATCTGATGAATTTGAAGGTGAATCAGTTCAGAGGTGTAAGGCTAGACTAGAGAGGCATCAACGTACAGCCGAACGTGCGGTATGTCTTATATTTATTTTTCCTGTATACGGTCTGCTTATATCTAACAAAATAACCTCTTGCTTCTGGTTTTTTTCGCAGGCAAAAGCTCTCGAAGAGAAGAATATGCGCGATCTTCTTGCTCAAAGAGAGCAAGCTGAAAGAAATGTAAAGTCTTTGCTCTAAGAAAGGTTTATCAGACTTCAATTTGTGGCCTTTCTACTTATTCTTGAATCTATTTCTGTTTGCAGAGACTAGCAGAAACACTGGATGCTGATGTCAAGAGGTGGTCCAGTGGGAAAGAAGGCAATCTACGTGCTTTGCTTTCAACATTGCAATATGTACGTGTTATTTCCTTATTCCTATAAAAAGTTTAATGCTCAAGTGTATTATGGTATGCTTCAGTGTCAGTATCCATATAAAATGCATGTAAAAGTTGTTTTAAGTAGTAGATTAAATGTACTTTCAATTGAAGACTGTCAGAAAAGTGTATTGCTTTTGTGATTTAAATGGAAGAGGGATGGTATGCAAATGAGCATCGATGGCAGTGGATGGGTGAATTTCCTTGAAGTTATTAATTTCTAATTTCTATTGGATGTTGGGGCTTGGGTGTGGATTGATCGATCATCCATGGTTTTCTGAGCATTGAAATTTTACATCTTGTGCTTGTCTGTTGACAAGTTTGTTTAATTTGCTTAATGCTTTGGCGAAAGACATTGTTAGTATTTAAAATGATAACAATACTTATCTTATATAGTCGTGTCGTGTTGTGGTGTACATGATATAATTGATATAGAAATAAATAGATTAGCCCTACACCTCTATGTCTAATCTTTTTCCTTTCAGTTTTTACAAAAATCTATCTGTACTAGCATTTACCTGAACCAAGTTTTATTCAATGGCAGATACTTGGGCCGGATAGTGGTTGGCATCCAATCCCATTAACAGAGGTAATAACTTCAGCTGCTGTAAAGAAAGCTTACAGGAAAGCCACTCTTTGTGTTCATCCTGACAAACTACAACAAAGAGGTGCAAGTATCCAGCAGAAGTACATTTGCGAAAAAGTGTTTGATCTTCTTAAGGTATGTTATTAGTCTCCTTGAATTATGATATGTTGTTTGATATTATGCTTGAGAAGTAACATGGTTTCAAATCATCAAATGTGCACATTATCTACCTGTCATGTTAATTTTCTAGGCATTCGTGCATTTATTAATTCCTCACGCACAATTGCTTTTAAGAGAGGAGCATTCTGTCCCTGGCTAAAGTTTTTGTTAATTGATGATATTCAGGAAGCATGGAACAAATTCAACTCCGAAGAGCGGTAGCCTGAACTTAGTATGCGCAATGTATGCATATTTATATCCATTTTGTAAATTTATGCTGCTTTTAAGTAATTATTATCTTTTCTTCCCATTTGATAGTTTTAGTCATCTGTGTAGGTCCTAAGATCAAATCTTTAGCTCAAAGAAATAGGGTATCAAGCAAATATTATTAGCTAGAGAAAAAGCAGTTCTCTTCAAAATTATGGGAATTCTATATTATTTTGCTACATAAATATAGCATGGATGAAGAGCAATGATTATTTAGCAGAAGCAGGTCATTTTATTTAATATTCAAATCCTAGTAGTTACACATCTGGGTGCAAGAAATTTTTAAGATGGAATAAATACCAAAAATAACCTTTAGTGCTTCTTATAATCAACTCTTAGCTAAAGGAAAAAAAAGTAAAAGGCCGTATTTTTTGTTTTGAAACTCTGTCTGCTAAACAACTTGCAAAAAGATCATCAACGTACACGGATTTGTATTGCTTTATAATGAAGCAACGAATTCCTACTTTTAAATTTGTTGTTAATGGTTTTTTTTTTTTTTTTTTTTGACTTTTGTTCTTTCTGGGGACACGATGATGATAATGATTGCAAATTAATATTATGTAAAACTTTATTATTTTCTGGGTAATGATTGTAGACAATTGATCATTATGATTTATGCAATCCAATTTAATGTTATGCCCGCTTTGGCTTAAATAAGCTATTGGTAGGGATTCAGAATTAACTATTTTTAGTCTCATTGAAACACATTTATGGTGCGTTTATGCACTCGTAATCGGAATAATATGGAATCGGAATAATATGGAATCGGAATGAGCTAAAATGAGAATGGTAAATCGGAATCAGAATAAGTTGTTTACTTAACTGTAGGAATCAGAATCGGAATGAAACAATATTACTATTTATGTGTTTACTTTGTTCAGTAATCGAAATGAATTGTTAAAAAGTTATAAAAATACACTTAGTTATAATTATATATTAATTTATTATTTATTATTAATTTTTGATGTATTAAATTACTCAATATTTAATTATTCTTTTATTAAAATATTAAATATTAAATATTATTTTATTATTTATAAATTAAGTATTACTTTATTAATTAATTATTAATGTATTAAATTACTAAATATTAATATATTCTTTTATTAAATTATTATTTTATTAAAATAATAAATATTGTTTTTTATTAATTATTGATTAATTATAATTTATTAATACATTTTATTTATTATTTTATTAATTAATGTTATTAATTATGTTATGGGTAATATTGTAATTTTCCATCAATAATGAGAATGAGAAGATTCTCATTCCCCATTCCCAAATATGTGGGCCACACTTCCATTTATATTCAATTTTAGGAAGTAAATAACCTTATTGGAAATGATTATCATTTCTCCATTAAGTAAACACACCATTAGTCTGAAGCAAACACATATAATAAACACACAGGGTTACTTATGTTGCGAGCAATGCATTAATGTCCCTAGCAGCAGCAAAAATTGTTTTAATTGAAGAATGTAGATGAATCCCCTACTAGTTAATAGTTATATCCAAAAATATGTGATTGGGTTTGTTCAGTATGGTAGTGACATTGATGGATGCAATACATCATCTTGCTTTATCTGCTTCTCTTTTCTCGCGTTTGTTTCTTTTTATTTTCCATTAGATTAGCTTCTGATATTCTGATGTAAGGTTTTATTTATTTATTTATAAAATTTTAATTTTAATTTTAATTTTCAAAAAATAGACCCATGTAAAAAGATTTACAAGATTTATCGGGCCAACGTTTGTCCAATTAGAGAAAAGGCTGAGCCAGTGGGCTAAAATATGTGATTGGAGGGCAAGATCCAGTGCGGCAATTCAGGCTTGTGAGCCGTCATGCCCTTTTTCTTTAGCTTTAGTTTACTAAAACCCTAATTTGTCATGTAGTACATTTTAGATTAATTATATAGCATCACTTATGGGTCAACACAATTTCGGGTCAAATCGCGAATCGCACCGAACCGAACCGCGCGGTTTGAAAAAATATTAAAAATTATTTTGAACCGCACCGAATCGAACCGTAAATTTCAGGTCGGTGTGCGGTTTTGACCCATGTCAAACCGCGAACCGCCCAAACCGTAAATTTTGACTCGAACCGCGACCCGAACCACCGATCCGCGTTCAAATTAAATATTATTTTATATTTTTCATCTTCTTTAACTATGAAAACTAAGATATTTAATGATCATATAACAATATGTAATGAATAAATGAAAATTATGTAATTTTTTCTTCAATTATAATGTGAAAACACACAAAATTTTCTTAAAAAATTTATAATCTAAACCGCCGACCCGAACCGCCCAAACCGCCGCAATTTTCCTTATCAAATTTGCGGTTTGGTTTTCTAATTTCCCAAACCGCCAACTCGCGCGATTTGAAGTAAAAGCCGAAAAAACCGCACCGAACCGCACCGCTATCACTCGTATATTTTAATTTTTGTCTTTGTCTTTGTCTTTTTTTTTTTTTTAATTATCATGCACAGAAAATAATTGTTATGATAAAACAAAACTGAAGGCGCCTCCTTCACATGTGTTTATTTGAAACAAATAAGCAGCCCGTCCAAATTTTGATGGCCCGTTTCTTTCGTCACGCGAACTTCCCCACCAAAACTAAAGCGAGGCTCCAGGTCCAGGAAGACTATGTATCCTCTCACCAGGTGTTCGACGAAATCCCTCACAGAGACCTCTCCTCGCTCAACTCTCAACTCGCCACATATAAACGCAGCCGCGATTTTCCTGCCACGTGGGCTCTCTTCTGTCACATGCATTCCACGTGCCTCAACCTGAATGCTTTCACTTTCACCCCAGTTCTGGGCGCTTGCTCTGCTTTGCCTGAGACAGGACGCGGCAAACAAGTCCATGCATTATTGATCAAAACGGGTTCAGATTCAGAACCCATTACCAAAACGGCGTTAATGGACATGTATTCGAAGTACGGGCACTTGGGTGAATCGGTTAAGGCTTTTGAAGAGATTGAGTTTAAGGATGTTGTGACTTGGAACGCTTTGCTTTCAAGCTTTTTAAGACACGGGCTTGCTAAGGAAGCGTTTGGTGTTATTGAGGCAATGAGGAGAGAAAGAGTTGAGTTTAGTGAGTTTACATTATGTTCGGCGCTTAAAGTTTGTGCCTTTTTGAAGGCATTTCGACAAGGGAAGCAAGTACATGGTATGGTTGTCATTTTGGGACGTGATTTGGTTGTTTTGAGTACTGCCCTTGTTGATTTTTACTCAGCTGTGGGGTGCATCAGTGAAGCCATGAATGTTTTTAATGGTTTGAAGGGTGGAGTTGATCAAGTTATGAAAAATTCTTTAATTTCAGGGTGCATTCAGAATAAGAGGTACAAGGAGGCGTTTTCTATCATTAGTGCAATGAGGCCAAATGTGATTGCACTTACTAGTGCTCTTGCTGCTTGTTCTGAGAATTCTGATTTGTGGACTGGGAAGCAGATTCATTGTGTGGCAATACGTTTTGGGTTGACTTATGGTACCCAGATGTGCAATGTAATGCTAGATATGTATGCTAAATGTGGTAAAATTTTGACTGCTCGGTTGTTGTTTGATGGCATTTGTCGGAAAGATGTTGTTTCTTGGACTAGCATGATAGATGCATATGGCAGTCATGGGCATGGGCTTGAAGCACTTGAACTGTTTAAGAAGATGGGTGAGGAAGGAAGTGGGGTCTTGCCCAATTCCGTGACATTTCTTGCTGTATTATCAGCTTGTGCACATTCGGGATTGGTGGAAGAAGGCAGGGCATGTTTGAATACAATGAGGGAGAAGTATGGCTTGGAGCCGGGGCCAGAGCATTTTGTCTGTTTCATAGATGCCTTAGGGCGGGCTGGACAGATAGAAGAAGTGTGGTGTCTGTTTAATGATGCAATTAAGAATGGTATGAAGCCTACGACTGCTGTATGGGCAGCGCTTGTAAATGCTTGTAGTCTCAATCTAGATGTCAAAAGAGGTGAGTTTGCCGCAAAGCAACTCTTAGAATTAGATCCTGATAAACCTGGTCATTTCGTGCTGCTTTCAAATTTCTATGCAGCCGTTGGAAATTGGGACTCTGTAGACAACTTGAGGAGCATTATGAGGAAGAAAGGACTAGCTAAGGAAACAGGGAGTAGCTGGGTAACTGTTGCAAAACCGACATGAAGATGCCTGTTAACTCAGTTTGGAAAAATGCAATCACTGAGTGAACATTTGTTTGAGGGTTTATTACGTAATCCAGTTCTATTACATTTGTTTGGTCAAGCACAAGGAGACAGTTCTGTGGAAATTTAAATAGTATCTTGACATTTCCCTTGAGGAAGAAGAGTTGTGCCTACTTAATATTTGGTTTGTCTGCAGTGGGAGCATCAATTCTTTTCTAATCAACAAGAAGACTGGTAAACATCATTTCTTCTGGGATTGTTTTGGTACTCCGGTAATTTAGCTGTAGCTGGTAGGATTTTGGTGTTTTTAGTTGCAAGCATTCCTTAATGTGCTCTCTTCATCCTGATTTCAGTGTAGATTCTGAATTTCTCTGTATACATAACTAAACATAAGGCATTGCCAAATGCATTCAGCGGAAGTGTATTGTTGAGGGTAGATATCACATCAAGCTGACAAATTAAGACTCACAAATCAAGAACTACAATTCAGAAACAGATTTCTATGATTTTGGAATATCATCGCTAACAAGAAGTTAAAATAGTTGGCTGTGAATTTGACCTATTCCTCCTGGTTGTCCGGTTCATCACTCAATAAGTACTTGAGCTTGTCATTTATCTTATTGAAGGAGTTTATTCCAAGAAACGGTACAACATGAGACAATCTGATTTCTGTGGAGGTATCTTCATGGTCTATGAAGTTTACTCTCATAAGGTATGTATCGACTAAAAATCCTGTTTACTCTTTTAGTTAAGTTAATGATTTTTAAGGCTAACTAACTTGTCAGATGCATAAATAACTGTGCCACTTCATATATGTCAAAACTGGAATTTTTCGCTCATGTGGGGTGTATGGGTTCGAAGTGTTTTTTAGAATATTGAGTCATTTGTGTGATTGAGTTGATTTCTGATGAAATATGGAAATAATAATAATGTCTATAAGAAGATTAATTATGGAGAAACTCTAGTTTGGACTTTGGATACTCGTCATCCAAGTACTTTTGAGTAGTTTGTCTTGTATTCTTTTATGACTGATTGATAGTGATATATATTCAGTCCCTTTATTTTTATAGTTAGAAAAATGCTGAATGTACCACAAATTTTTATTACCAAAACTTTGGCATCCTCTGATGAGAAACTAAGATTGCTAAACCTATTTCCTCCGACCCCACATGACACATGTATGGTTTAGGAAAAAAGAGTTGGTGGGTGAGTCCAACTTAGAAGGTAACGTATGTAGGATCAGACATAGAGGTCACGTGGTTCTTTCTCACCATGCTCTTTGAAGCCTTGAACATATTTTTTTCTTTGGTTGTTGGGTTTTGCACTAATAAGTCAAAAATATCAACTGAGCTCTTAATTTGAAGCCTGTGTACGGAACCTCCATATCATGCTGCTGGCCAGAGCATGCACAAAATATACACTAAAAAACAAGTAGAATACCAAACAAGGCCTAATTTAATTTTCTCCATTGGTGATACATTCTCATTCACCTACCTTTATCTGCTTTGTATGTTCTATGTAAATTCAACTGAACTTGCTTGCAGGTTATCTCTTTTTAATCAAGCCATGCTGAGAGCTTTGAGTAGACGGAGAAGCAATCGTGGCTATGAGCAGTTAGCTGATGAATCGGCCACCAGTATTTTGGAGGTGAAATTGCAGAGGACTGTAAGCGTGCCAGCTCGAGTATTTGGTTCAAGAAAATTTACACCGGAATTTATCTCTCCGGATACCCCTCAGGTTCAGGCGAAGCCTACCAAAAAGATTAACAAGATTCATCCGCTATTCAGTCTTTTTTATGGCGGTCGGAAGAAGAAAACAACAGCTAAACCAGAATTTGCTAGGTACTTGGAGTATGTGAAGGAGGGAGGAATGTGGGATGCTAATTCAAATATGCCAATCATTCATTACAAGTGAAAGGTAATAGTTCTGCTTTTTGTATTAGTATTGATGAGAAATTACAATTTCAAATGTTCAGAAATTTGCTTTGAGAATCAGAACCCTGGCTTAGAATCCATTTGGTAATACTATTTTTTTTTTCCCTTAAATCTCGTAAACCGTTTGGGTTCATCCGTGAATTGAATGGACACTTTGCACTTCCATTTTTTATTACATATTTTAAAATTCCTAATAGATATGGAGTAATTACAAGCTAAGTGGCTGCGGAGGAATTGGAGATTGTGGAATCTTTCAAAATGGTATCAATGGACAAAAGTGGAGATTCCCTGTTCTGTGTCTTATTATTTGGACCACTCAAAAATGTGTTGCTGCTTTGTATTTGCTTGTGATTGTTTGCTTGCAATTTGCAATTTTGTTTCAGCTCAATTTTTGACGCCCTCATCATTCTATGTTAATAATATTTCATATACACATGACAAACAATTAATGAATAAAAAAATAATACTAGAACAACATTAAAAAATTCGATTAGTGATTACGTTGAATATATTTTTATCGAATTTTTATAATATATTTACTAAACAAAATTATGTTAGCATAATTATATTAAATTGGAAATATTTTTTTATTTCATTTTAGTTTGTCTACAAGAGACAACAATTTTTTTTTAAAAAAAGTCCATATAAAACATTATGGTAAATGGCTTTAGGTGGCAAGAACACGAAAAGTTGATAAATTCTCAGTTTTTATTTATTTATTTAATGATTTGTTGGCCCGATAATATCCATTATGTTGTTGTGTAAGAGAGACGTCATGCTCCATGCTTCCCCGTTCCTCAATAACTACCACCATTGAATAAGAAATAAATAAATAAACAAAAAAGATAGCTACCGCGAAGCTTCTTCATATCCGTGACGCTACATTCTAGACGTTTCGCACGAGGGAATACCCTAATGTCTCCACGATAATATAGTTATTGGGTTTGTCCTTTTTTGACCATTCGTTATTACCAAAATTGTCACTTTAAAAATTCATCTCAAATTTTATACCTATAAAATTTAAGGTAATTTAAGATGGGAGATAATTGATGTTTAAAAAAACACATATTTTGAAATGTTAAAAATCAAAATATGTATTTTATTTTTTATTTTTTACAAAATCTGAATAAGATTCGAACCGAACAATATAAACCCGATTCTCTCCCATTTAAGACCGTTTATATATTTATGACAACGTTACACATCTAAAATAAATCTGAAAATTCTACCAGGAACAAAAAAAGAGAGATCTTATCATGGTTTCGTTAAAAAAAATCAAATCAAATCACACATTTAATATGTGTATGGTGAACAACAATGTAATTTTGCGACAATTATCAAAGATTTTTTTTTATTTCTTTTATTAATTTATATATAAATAAATAATATAATCGATTTGAATACCCTACGACTGACCGCATCAACAAAAAAGAGCTTTGCTTAAAATTCCCGCGGTCCACGATCACGTGCTGACCGCACTCACGATTCAAATTTCAGACCCTTTATTGCCCTCAATTGCAAAAAAAAAAAAAAAAAAAAAAAAGAAATTCCCCACAAGAGATTCCTTTAACGTCGTCGTTTCAACAAATATGTGACCAAATTTCTCCTCCAAGCACCAAACCCTCACTGCACGTACCATTTCCTTCAAAACTCCTGATAACACAACACTCGCATCTCACGAGACCCGCAGCGCAGCAGCTCTCGTAAATATAGGTCCCAAAAAAAAAAAAAGGAAACTCAATAACTCAAATATTTGCGGAAGAGAGAGAGGCGGTCGTTGCGATAAAGGCTTGGTCGAGTCGTTTCCATTGCTCTTTTGAAGGTCAGAGATTTTTTAACAAAACGACATCGTCAATACCGTGCCGTTTTATCTGCCAACAACGTCATCTTCGCCGACTCTTCTCTGATCTTTCCATTCATTTATATCATATGTATTAGGTTTCTTTCATTTCTCCTTCGTATTCACAAGGTAACTTTCATCCCCGCCGATTCATTTTTTTAAAATTAATTTTTAATTTTATTTTCTCGACTTTTTTAACCTTTTATTTAGAATTTAAATTTAATATTTGAAATTTTGGTGTCAGCGCTTTAACTGTATTTATTGTATTAGATGTGAAAAATATTTTACATCTTTTTGTTGGTAATTAAATTGAATTAGCAGTTGTAGTTTCTCAGAAGAAAAATTATAGAACTTTAGGATTGGTTTTGGCTATATGAATGAGGTTGTTTTAATTTCATTTTTTTTTCTTGGTTGTTAGAACAGATACAGGTGGTATTTTTATTCTGTGTTAGTAGTTCTTTTTAACATAAAATTATTTCCATCTAGTCTTAATTATGATTCCAAATACTAAATTATAATCTCCAAGCGGACTTGGAATTTTGCTCAGCTGAAAAAAGCTTTGTTGAGATTTCATTGTTATTATTTTCTTGTTTAGTTCTATTTTGCATTAAGAATACCATCGGGACTGAGATTTTCAAAAACTTTTTCTCTTTTTTAAGCTCCTTATGCCTCTAATTAGGATTCTGTTGCGTGAACAGGACTTAATAATTTGTTTGGTTATTTTCTGATGCAGAGCCATGCCAACTTTTACTGCTCTAGCTCTGGATAGGCTGATAGAACCTAGAGATTCCAAATCTGTCGACATGCCAGTTTCCAATTCAAAACCTCCTCTTAAATTAAAACCTGCTCCTAATCCTAATTCTAAGCTGCAAAGGAGAAATAGTACTTCAGTGGTCACGGATAGGAAAACAGAGCGGAAACTCAACCGCCCTCAGATTACGCCAGCACTCTACGCCACTCCGGAGACAACCCCACTTCCTGATTCACCGTCTTCATTCCCTCCTTCACCTTACATTATCAATCACAAGAGGCGTGGGCCACGGCTTTTGAAAAGTTTCTCTCAGGCTGATGTGGCCTCTTGCAAAAAGGAGATGGATGAAGGAGAAGTTGATGGGAATACTACAAAAGATGTTGACGGGGATGCTACAAAGAACACAGAAATAAAGAGTCTTGAACCAACTAGGAGTGCTTCTGTTACATTTGTCATTCCTGACCCCTGTGGAGAGGAGTGTGCGAGTGATTTCCCCAAAAGTCCTTTTGCAAAGGAGTGTGTGAATGGTTTGCATGATGGTTATACTGGAAAGGAGCATCTGAATGGTGTTTATAATGGTGAGCTTGGTAGCAGTAATGAGGACTCAGATAGCAGTAATAGGGGACTTGGAAGCGCCAATGTGAGCAATTGTTTGACCCGAAAAACGGATGCACTGAAGCTTATTCCATTTAGTTCAGATAGAGATAGCGATTGTGACGATTTTTTTGATCCGCAGGACTCAATGAGTCATACAAGTAACACAGATGTTGAAGATAATACTGGGCCAGAAAGCTCTGCAAAAGTTGCCACACCAATGGGAGGAGAGTTTTATGATGCCTGGGAAGGTATTCAAGTTTACTGGTTTGTCTATAATAAATTTTAATTTCTAAGTATGGGCATGGCCGCCCTGGAAAAAAATTTTAAATTTTTTTCTGTTGTGTCTTTACATATTTACTTGTATTGTGAATTGTTATCATGTTTACATTTTAAGTAATTATTGTGGCATATTATGATTGCTGACAAGTACAATATGGTTCTACAAGTTCATATTTGGTCTCACAATGTGAATGATATTATCCATTACAAGAAGAACTAGACTAGAAAGGCCTGTACATTTTTATTGACATTAAGATGTATCATTATTTTAGAACTTGACTGTAAAATTCTATAATAAATATATAGTTAGATTATATTACTGTATTGACATGCTTACTTGTGTTATTTCCTTCAGAATTGTCCTCTGAGAGTGGGCCACAATCCTCGCGTTATGATATTGAGGCTGAACTGCAGGAAATAAGATTGAGCTTGTCGATGGAGATAGAGAAGCGGAAGCAAGCTGAAGAATCTCTGAATGATATGCAAAGTCAATGGCAGAGGATTAGGCAACAGTTAGCCCATGTAGGACTGACACTGCCTGCAGATCTCACAGCAATAGAAGAGGGTGAGCAGCCGAATATGGATCCTGCAGAAGAGCTTTGTCGACAAGTATATCTTGCACGGTTTGTATCGGAATCTGTTGGGAAGGGTATTGCAAAGGCTGAGATGGAGGCAGAAATGGAAGCTCAGATTGAAGCAAAGAATTTTGAGATTGCGCGGTTGTGTGATCGGCTTCATTATTATGAAGCAATGAATCGGGAAATGTGTCAGAGGAACCAGGAAGCTGTAGGTAAGAATTATTTTCCTTGGATAACATCTTTATCTGCACCACTTTGTTTGAAATATTTTCCAAGGTTGCTGTGACACTCTCTTCAGGGTAGTCATGCTTGACTTAGATTGCATTCTTTACATCTTCTTTGTCTGGTCATTCTCAAACAAGCCAAAGTGGCCAAGGAAAATCTACTGTTGGATTGATTTTTGTCTTGTGTTATTTTTGTTGTCACTTCATATGAAATTTATATTTCTTTTCTGTCTTTTCGCGCATCTTAATCAATCAACTCGTGATTTGCTGGTGCAATGAGATCAAACAATGCTCTTTTTTCTTTTTTCTTTTTTGCACAGGGTTAAGTGCATTAAAAGGATTGGGAGTTTAGTTATTCCGAGTTTTTTATTTAGGAGAAATTCATATAATAGCTGTTGATACTTCTAAAGGGAGAAGGAAAGAGGACATTTCTTAACAAATAGCTGCTATACTAGAGACGAAAGTCAAATGTGAGAGGGGACAAAGTACATAGAGCTTCTGTCAAAATTCTGTGTTGCGTAGCTTGTTTTATAAGCCTTCTAAACTTCAGAGATTGCATAAATGATACTAGAACTGTCTCCGGGTTCTTTGGGACCTTGTTTCTAGTGTTCTTGGAGTTCTTAACTCTTGAAATCATTAATTCCTAGCACGTGCTATACCATTCTATCTGCTCTGGCTATTTAATTTTGAAATTTCAGACAAGATTCAGTATACACAGAAAATCTATTGAAGGCCAGTATGTTCTCAAATATGAACAATTTTGGTTGGTTAAAATGAACACGATCACACTAATATTTTCTTACTTTATAAATGAATAATGAATGATGAGTAAACAATGTTTTCTTTCTTGCTTGTAAATGCTCACACTTCTAGTTCTGCCTCTAGTTTAGGCCCTACTCCGTCTGGGTGATTACCATCAAACTAACACTCAGGATGATTGGATGTGTTGATGCTCACCACTTCTAATTTTCTATTTAATATTTGTTTGCACAGAGATGGCACGGCGAGATAGGCAAAGAAGGAAAAGAAGGCAGAGTTGGGTTTGGGGATCGATTGCTGCTGCAATAACTATTGGTACTGCAGCATTAGCATGGTCTTACCTCCCAACAGGAAAAGGATCGACTTCAAATGGTGGTCCGCAGGCACCTGAGCATGATCACACGACCAAGCAATGAGAAAAAAAGATTGAACTTTCCTCACGTCATGACATGGAAGTCAGAGAATAAAAAGGCCATATGTGCTACCTTATAAATAGCATCTCATGGTTTTTCAGTTGCAATTTCCTGCTTGCAGGGGAATGTGTAGTACCATCAAATAATTTATCTCCAAATGTGGCCTTGAATGGCTATCCTGGAGGTGATGAAATTTGAATTGAATCAGCGTCGTGTATTTGATAAATATATTTAGCTGTTGTATGCATTAAAGGCAGCACATGTTTGTTCATCATGTACACCTGGAGGAAGCCTGATTTTTTTTGTTCTGGAAACTGCATCTCTATTCTAGGCTGTGCCTTAAAAAGGCAAGAGACAATGAGCAGCAGATTGATTTGAAATAGTAATTTACCCATGCTAAGTGGATTAGAATGTATCGCGGCTTACAGTAGCAACATTTGAATTTATATACATCTAAGTTTTGCAACAGTGCTGTTGCACTGGAAATGTGAAGTTACAGTTGGATGTTTCAGTGCTTTGCGCTGGATCCGGGCCCTGGGGTTATCACAGGTTTTGTTTAAGGCAGCTGACTCCAAAGCCAATAACTGTGCTTCAGGAATGTTACCAAAGAGGAAGATTGTTGCTGAATTTTATTGAACTTGATGTGTGATCGTTGTGAACTTTTATGTTATTAATATCACCATCTAAATATGATTTTAAATGAAAGCATCGGTAAGCTTATGAAAGCTGATTGAAGCCGAGAGCTAAACAACTCAAAACGACGCGGTTTGACCAAGTCGAACAGCTAATGAAACGACGAAAGGGTAAGACTTGAAAGAGTAGACGAATGAAATCCACATCGAAGCAAAGCTCCGATAGGCCAATAATGGAGCTAACTCCACACACTTTCTCTTCTCTCATTACAACATTGTAACTCCGTACAGAGAAATTCAAAGCCAGAAGTAGTATTAACCATCAAAGCCTTCTATTGTCAGCAACAGCAGATTTGGAGAGTATCATCGTTTCTAAGACATGAACATGGCCTTGCTCGATGACTACGAAATGAAGAACCTGACTATGTTAACGATGGTGGAGCTTGGTAGTGGACGATCCGGTTCGGATCTGACGCCGGTTGGAAAATATTATGGGATATTTTGTGTGTTTTAGATTATAAATAAGGGTGAAATTGCTAAAAAAACTTGATGTCAGAACTTGTTATTTGATTTATGTAGTTGCTTGCAACAATTATATACATCTGGTTGAGGGAATTGTGTCTTCTTTTTGATAAAGTGGTAAGAAAAAGTTATGTTTCTAACAATTCCTGCTATCACTTCAAGTTCTAATTGTTCATTCACTTTCTGTTGACGACTAATATTCGTTCCATGGGTAAATCCAGAAATCAATTTCTCGAATAATATTTCCTCAATTGTGAATTTATTTGGTCGGTTGGGAACCAAAAACAAACTTAGCTGAATAAACGAGAACAAACACAAGAATCAACAAAGGATTTATATGGTTCGGCGGAATGGATCCAACCTACGTCCACGGGAATAAAGAAAAATACTGATTTTATAATGTGGTCGAGCTTAGCCGACCTCTTTTTTACAGATGGTTGGGTATGATTGAGCTATTATATTCTCTCGGTTTTCTTGGAAGTAATTTTTGCTAACCCTTATAAAAGTGCTCTCATCCACCATCCTCGTAACATCAGCCACGTGAACTCATGGCTGCCAATTAGGCTCTCTGCCCCATCTGTTCCGCCGAAAGTAGACATGTTATCTGACATTTCATTAAATCACTCTTTTTAGGTACTGCCACACGCAATATTAATTATGTCAGCATGTATCCACTTGCTCACGCGGTGGCGTGTGTCAGAAGATAACCCTACAAGTTGCTCTTGTAACATAAAAGCTTTATGAAGAATGCAAGTTCCCGAGTTGTACTTACACTGGTAATCCCGACCTGGGCAATACTGAATCGCCCTCCCCCACGAGGTCGGATGATTGAGCTGAGACTATCTCGTCCTCCCGAGCTACACTAGTCAGGTCCGACCACTCAGCTAGACCAGATACCTCTGATTAATGTTCTCGGACTACAGTGTTTTGAACTTGAAATTCCACTTCTGCCCCTCCTGAACTACTGTCGACACTTAGGTCCAAAAATCACCATCAACACTTTCATTTCAGTGGTGATTGCATGAAGCTGCTGCAGCAAATTCAAGCAATTTTACCAGAGATTCTCGTTTAAAAGTATCCAGCTTTGCGCTCATTTAGGCTATGTTTGGTTGGGGGGTTTTGGAGGGGAGGGGAGGGGAGGGGAGGGATTATTTTAAATTATAGTTGTTTGGTTCAATTTTTGGAGGGGAGGGGAGGGGAGCAAAATCCCTCCTAAGCCAATTTTTGCTCCCCTCCAAAAGTGGGGGGTTTTGGAGGGGAGAGAAAGTGAGCAATTAAATATTAAATGCATTTACTAAATTATCCCTACTTATACATTAAAATCCAAAATTTTCTTAATTACAAATCTCTCTTATATTTGCTTCACCATTCAATTCTTTTTATTCTCTTATCTTATATTGTTTTAATTTTATTTTTAATAACACGTATTATGTAGAGCTTTTAATTTTAATTTTATTATTTGTTTAATTCAAAGATAATATAAGCCTATATTGTTTTAATTTTATTTATAAAATGCTTTAAGGATAATAGTAAATTAGTTTTAAAATCCTTCTCCTCTCTTCTTTAACCAACATATATTTAATTAAAAACTCTCTCCTCCCATCCCCTCCCCTCCTTTGAACCAAACATATATTTAATTAAAATCTCTCCCCTCCCCTCCCCTCCCCTCCCCTCCCCTCCATTAAAATCCCCCCCTCCCCTCCCCTCCGTTGAACCAAACATACCCTTATGTAACAGATAGAAGTACAACTAAAAGAGAATTGACGGCAAGACGACCGACTTTTGAAGCAGTATGATTATGGGGGACAAATTCGAGCATTGTGATGGTGGAAATCTCATCTATTTTGACACATTCCAACTACGTAAGTCAAGGTTGAAGAGGGAATTGCAATCGCTGTCAATTTTGATTTTGTTGATTAGTAGTAACTAGTAAGTAGTGTGGCTTTTCCGATTTCTAGATTCGAATAGAACGTGTCTATTTTTTTTTTAGACAATCGAAAATTTTATCTGTTTTATTTAATTCGAATAAAATAATTTGATGGTGAAATTTCCAATATTTAATAAGTAGCAGGAGTATAGAACCCTCCATTGATCTTGTTCGTAATCTTCATGAAGGTGATTCGTTTCCTGTTATCTGACTCTTTTTCAGCCCATTAATTTAAAAACTTAAAAGCCCGTCAATAATCTCCAGTGTGCCCACGTCAGGATGATCATGGACTCACGGTAACGGGCCATATGTTCCGCGTTCAGCGAATGACCAGAAATGCCACGACACACGTCTTTCAGATAAGTTGATCCGCAAATCACGCCAATTACACTGTCGGTAACAACTTCTTTTTCTTTTTTCATTATTCCTCATATTTCTAGAAAGGGGCCCACCTACGGGGTCCTGGTAAGCCTATTTTTCGGTCCTATTTTTAGAGTAGGTCCCACTTAATAATTACACATAAATTTGCTCTGTTTTTTTATTTGCCCACGCACGGCTCCTGGTAAATTGGTAATCCTAATTCTCGGACCTATTTCATTGGATATTATCCAATATTTAATGGGATCATAAGTTTAGATCCTGTCTACAGATATGAGTTAATTAGGCCGGCTCTTGCTGATGTTTCTTTTAGTTTTTGTTTATATATTTTCCATTCGATCTTAGATAGTCCTTAATATAATATGTAAAAGCTGATGATTCCAATTTCCACAAGGATGATAGCGGCCTTGCGTTGCGTATTAAACACGAGTAAAAGAACAAGATGACATATGAAGAAGCCAAATATTTAACTTGTGCTTTGCTGATGCATCATTGATGAAGACATGGCACATGCAAGTTTGCTAGCCGCAAGTAAAATTTAAAACGGGGCCCCGCCCATTTTAAAGAGCACTTGATTGATCCTACTCCACACATGGGTTTTTAACTTTGAACCATGAAATCCCAAGCTTGAGCCGCGTGTTGAGTTAGATAGGGACATTTAAGTACACAAGATCCCTCTATTCGAGGAGTAAATTTTAAGTACTTTTGTTTGTTTCTCAGCCTTAATGAAGTTTCGTTTCTCTGAATTTGAAACTCAATGCATATCCAACTTTCTTGAATCATCGCTTGAACGTACGGCCTAAAATAAAATCAACTGTGTTACCATCATTTTGAATGAGGGGTAATTATCATCAACTAATTAACCTCAAGGGGTTGCCTCAGTGGTAAAGGCTTTGGGCTTAAGTGGTTTGCTTCCTCTTATGTTCAAGGTTCGAATCTCACTAGATACATTTCTTTGGAGTCATGCCCCTGTTGTGAAAAGCCAGCGACTTACCATGATCTGTGTTGAGAAACTTCTGAGTACACGAGACACAGAACCTGATAATTAATAGAGATGCGCGTAAGCTGGCCCGGACACCCCGGTTATCAAAAAAAAAATAATAATCATGAACTAATTAATAATTGTGTCGCACATCTGTTTCTTCATTTTTAATAGATCCCACTTGTTTCTCATGAGTTATGTCATGACAACATCATGATATTGAACATGAAATTTTTATGATCCATGTGATTTTAACCAATCTTGTTTGTGATGCTGACCAATAATTACCTTGACTCTACAATAAAGTGGGAAAGAATAGTTCCATTTTCTCATTTTCCAAAATTTACTGTAGTACTTGACTTCACAACTAAAAAAATATAATCTTCATTGCTTCCAAAAAAAAAAAAAAAAAATCCCCTCTATAATTAAATCATTTTATCCACTTCCAATCAGAGAGACTGAGGAGAGTGAAAGAGATGAGGCTCTTACAGTTAGCATTTGCTATTTTCTTGGCCATTTTAATACAGCAGCAATCTTTCAACAGCCTATATGTTGAAGCAGGAGACGGTTTTATCAGAACAAGAGGAGCACATTTTGTGTTGAACGGTAATCTTTACTATTCCAATGGATTTAATGCATACTGGCTTATGTATGTAGCTTCTGACCCTTCTCAGAGATCCAAAGTATCAACTGCTTTTCAAGAAGCTGCAAGCCATGGCCTTACTGTTGCTAGAACTTGGGCTTTCAGTGATGGTGGTTACAGACCTTTACAGTATTCTCCTGGTTCCTACAATGAGCAAATGTTCAAGGTCTTAGCTCTCTCAGGCTCTCACCCTGTTCTTTTTTTTTCTTTATTCCTCCAAATATTTGAAGTTCATCATAAATGCTCATGAAATTGATTTTTTTTTTTAAAGGGATTGGATTTTGTGATAGCTGAAGCCAGAAAGAATGGGATCAAGCTCATATTGAGCTTGGCCAACAACTATGATAGTTTTGGAGGGAAGAAGCAGTATGTGAACTGGGCTAGAAGTCAAGGCCAATACCTCACATCTGATGATGATTTCTTTAGAAACCCTGTTGTTAAGGGATACTACAAGAACCATATTAAGGTACCTAAAATTTTCCTTCTCAGATGGCTGTTCTCTTCCTGTTAAAAGTTGGCTGTTTTGTTGTTTCTGGTTGGTAAATTGCAACTGTTTTTACTGAAGGATTTCAATTGATCATGATAATGTGAAACTGTGAAAGTTTGTGAGCCTCTTCTTATTCATGTCTATGCTTTCTGCAGACTGTTCTCAACAGATATAATAGCTTTAATGGTATTCATTACAAAGATGACCCTACAATTATGGCCTGGGAGCTTATGAATGAGCCTAGATGCACATCAGATCCTTCTGGAAGGACCATTCAGGTGATTTTTTTTTTCCACATAGCTCCACCCCATCTTCAACAACTGGATCCAATTGCATTATGATTTGGTAAAAGTTTTTAATTTTGTCTGAAGATGGATCCGCGCGTAAATATTGCTCATTGTGTGCTTGTATGATAGGCTTGGATAATGGAAATGGCTTCATATGTGAAGTCCATTGACAGAAATCACTTGCTGGAAGCTGGGTTAGAAGGATTTTATGGACAATCAACCCCTCAAAGAAAGAGACTCAATCCCAATCTTGATATTGGAACCGACTTCATTGACAATAACAGGATCCCTGGCATTGATTTTGCAACCCTTCATTCCTATCCTGATCAATGGTACAATTATAATTTCATGGAAGCACTTAAGATTACATTATTTGGTGTCTTAAAGTAAGCTAGTTGAAACTTGTTTTGTGAGCAGGTTATCCAGCTCAAATGATCAGGAGCAACTTTCTTTCTTGAACAACTGGATCAACACCCACATCCAAGATGCACAATACATTCTTCGGAAGCCAATACTACTCACAGAATTTGGGAAATCTTGGAAAGATCCCCGTTATAGCACGTACCAGAGAGACCTAATGTTCAATACCGTGTACTACAAGATATACTCATCGGCTAAAAGAGGAGGTGCAGCAGCTGGAGGCCTGTTTTGGCAACTACTAACTGAAGGAATGGACTCTTTTCGAGATGGTTATGAGATAGTTTTGAGCCAAAGCCCCTCAACTGCAAATGTGATTACTCAACAGGCTCACAAGTTGTATCAAATTCGTAAGATTTTCGCAAGAATGAGAAATGTGGAGAGGTGGAAGAGGTCAAGGGCCATGAGGAGACATCAGAGGCAGGGCAGAAACAGGGGAAGGCACATTGGAAACTGAAAAGATGCATTTGATTTGCTTTGTTTTGCTTATATGAAACTTAGGCTTGTGTCATTGTGTGACATTTTTAATCATACTATAAACTTGATAAACGAGTAGTTCTAGGTGAGATTTTGGGAAGTTGTTTCTCTAAACGAGTAGTTATAGGTGAGGTTCTGGGAAGTCGTTTCTCTCTTAGAGATGAATGTGGAGAGTAGCTAAGATGTTTTCTTCAAGTATATGTTAATCTCTATGTATTTTTGCTTTGTGCTTGAAAGTGTTATATAAGGGTAGTCCCTAAAGGGCGTGACTTGATGGTGTACTGCTCGGGATCTCACATTGAGATTCTGAGTTCGAATTCAGGAAGTGCGTTTTTTGTAAAAGCCTGAAACAGTCGTGGGTTTTACCTGCTCCGTTTAAGCCCGCAAGGGGTGGTTTGGCGGTGTAATTTCCAACAAATTTAAAAAAAAAAAGTGTTATATAAGGGTAACCAATCAAATCCTGCGTTTCTGTTCCATCGTGACTATTTATGTAACATTAATAGTATACACATCAAGCAATTAAGGGGGTGTATTCAATTGAGATTTTAAAAGATTATTTATGAATAAATAAGTCCAGTAGATTTTAAAAAACATTTAAAGAATGTAAAGACTTATAAGATTTTATGAAATTTCTTTTAATCGGGATTTTTTTACTTATTAGATTTTAAAAGATTTATATCATAAGAATTTGTAAGATTTGAAAGGACCACATTTATATTAAAGACTATGTTTCAAAAACTATGTTTATATATTTATCTTTATATATTGTATAATTAAATATGCAATAAAGATTTGAAATTAATGGCAATGTCAAATTAATAGCATTCTTTAAAATTATGGTGTTTGGAGATAATTTTTTCTTAAAAAAAAAAATCAATTAATAGTGTGACTTTAGATGTGGAAAATTTTAGGCCATGAAAAATTGATTTAGCATATGTTGTAAACTTTCTTTCCCTCCATGTTTGTCAATGAGTTTTGAACAATTTGTTAGATGGCTTACTGGAATGAAGTATTTGTCTGTAATTTGGTCCTCATTTTTTTTTTTGGATTATGGAGATTATACGCTTATGTTAAGAAGAGTTTTTCAAAACATGAAAACAAGACAACCCAATAATTTTATAATTTCTTTCAAACTCTTAAAAATTATTGACAAATCATTTTTACAAAAAGAACTTTAGAAACTTCTTTTGGTAAAACAATAATTTATGATTCCATTTCTCATAAAAGAAAAGCATTAATCCAAGAAATGTTAATTCAAAAAATAAGTTGTGATATAGGGAAACCAATTAATGTAGCCGTGTAGACAATCATAAAATAATCATCTATACATGAAGGAAAATATTGACAGATTGCTATAAAATAAATAAATAAATAAAAATTTCATCTTGGCATGACGTCTTTTTATTGTATGTCACACTTATTTTAAAACGAACATCAATTTGGAAAATAGAGTTTAATTCAAATTATAGGACCACTTAATTGAGTCACATTAGCAGACAAAAAAAATCTCACGTCAAAAGTCTCATGGGTTAGTGTGGGATTGTTTTAGGGTTTGATATTTATAATTTTCACTAAAAAGTCTCACAAAATCACACATATAAAGAAATCCTTCAAAATAAGTAAATTTTTCAATATCATGGGACTTTTTATTATGTGTTTAAAGTCTTGATTGAATACCACTAGATTTGGACACCCTCTTTAAAAAATCTCAATAGTCTTATTGGAATACCACGAGACATTTTAGATTATTTAAAAATCTTATTTGAAGACCACAAGACTTATTTAACCTAAAAAAGTATTTTAAAATTCTAATTGAATACACCCCCTAAGTTTTTTTTGTTGTTACAAAATGTGGAGTTGTAATGTTCGCAATTAGAGATAGCAATGGCCAAATATTCCATTAATTTTGTCATATCTGTAACCAGTATTTAATATCCGATGACTATTCATAATAAATAAAAAAGCATAGTTGATATTTATATCCGAAACCAACCGGGTGTAGACGCACCCATTCATTTATATATAATTGACTATCAAAATAATGTAATCCAACGTAACAATGTCGCTCTTCAGGAGATATGGGAAATGTCACCTATAACATATTGTGTAAAATACATTTAAAAAAATGTCAATTTATTACCAAAAAAAAAAAAAACAAGAGCTTCATGATGATTACCTATCTCTATACGGGCACCATGTCCTGTGACTTTGATACATGCTATGGGCCTAGGCCCATTTGAACTAAGCAAAAGACAAAAGGTGCTGTCAGGCCCACGGCGTTGTCACTGGTTATGGGCATGCAATACTGGGCTTTAAATCCGTTTCTAAATTATATATATAAACCTCAAAACGTATTACGAATCCTGGAGGTGCCAATAACCATGTATGGGCATGGCTGCTTCTCGAAAGCAAACATGCTTCAATCAAAAAGGCCTCGTATCAGGAGACTGTTTACAAGCTCGGCTGTCTCTTGCACTGAACAACGACCTTTCCTGCTTGTGTCTCCAAAACCAGACCAATTTTCTCAAGGAACCCAATTACCTGTTCATGTCAACATGCTCGAGGTCAATTATCAACTTAAGCAACTAGTCAAAACGGACCACTTACATGACGCTCGCAAAATGTTCGATACAATGCCTCACCGAGACGAGATCTCGTGGACCACTTTGATAACTGGCTATGTCAACGCCATGGACTCCACTGAAGCTTTGGCATTGTTTTCAAGAATGTGGGTTGAGCCTCAAATGCACATGGATTCCTTTATACTTAGCCTTGCACTCAAGGCTTGTGCCATCAATGTGAATGTTAGTTATGGTGAATCATTACATGGATACACCGTCAAAACTGGTTTTGTGAATTCAGTTTTTGTGGGTAGTGCCCTTTTGAATATGTACACGAAAATTGGAAAAATTGAGTTAGGTTGTAGAGTTTTTGGTGAAATGCCGTTGAGAAATGTAGTGTCGTGGACTGCCATTATTACGGGGCTTGTTCGTGCTGGCTATAGTAAGGAGGGGTTAGCTTACTTCTCTGAAATGTGGAGATCAAAAGAGCAGTGTGATTCGTACACATTTGCTATTGCATTAAAGGCGTGTGCTGATTTTGGTGCTTTGAATTTTGGGAGGGAGATTCATACTCACATGATAAAGAGAGGTTTTGATGTGACCTCATTTGTGGGTAACTCTTTAGCTACTATGTATAACAAATGTGGGAAACTGGACTATGGTTTGCGTTTGTTTGAAAGAATGAGCATGCGTGATGTGGTTTCATGGACTACGATAATAACATCTTATGTTCAGATGGGTCAAGAGGAAAATGCCTTTGATGCATTTGTAAGAATGCGAGAATCAGATGCAAAGCCCAATGAATATACTTTTGCTGCAATTATCTCTGCTTCTGCTAACCTTTCAAGAATCCAATGGGGTGAGCAGTTACATGCCCATGCTTTGCGGTTAGGACTTGTGGATTCTTTGTCTGTGGCCAATTCCATCATGGCTATGTATTCGAAATGTGGACGGTTATCTTCAACTTCAATCGTATTTCATGGGATGAGCAGAAGAGACATTATTTCATGGAGCACTATAATTGCAGGGTATTCTCAAGGAGGCTACGGAGAAGAAGCTTTCGAGTATCTATCATTGATGAGAAGGGAAGGACCAACACCAAATGAATTTGCTTTTGCTAGTGTTCTGAGTGTGTGCGGAAATATGGCTATTCTTGAGCAAGGGAAGCAGCTCCATGCTCAAGTAATGTCCATCGGGTTGGAGCAGTCAGCTATGATAAAAAGTGCGCTAATCAATATGTATTCAAAATGTGGGAGTATAAAAGAGGCTTCACATATCTTCTGTGAAACAGGAAGTTGTGATATTATCTCATGGACTTCCATGATTAATGGATACGCTGAACATGGCTACAGCCGAGAAGCCATTCTTTTGTTTGAAAAGGTTCCCATGGTTGGTCTGAGACCAGACGCGGTGACCTTCATGGGTGTTCTGACTGCTTGTAGCCATGTTGGACTTGTTGATCTTGGTTTCCACTTCTTCAATTTGATGAGCACTAAGTACAAAATTATTCCTTTTAAAGAACACTACGGTTGCATGATTGATCTCCTTTGCCGAGCTGGACGACTTAGTGATGCGGAGAACATGATCAAAAGTATGCCTCATAAACAGGATGATGTTGTTTGGTCAATTCTTCTTCGAGCATGTAGGGTCCACGGTGATGTTGAATGTGGAAGACGTGCTGCAGAGAAGATTCTTGAATTAGATCCAACTTGTGCAGGGACTCACATTACCCTTGCTAACATTTATGCTGCCAAAGGGAGATGGAGGGAAGTAGCAGAAGTTAGGAAGATGATGAAATCAAAAGGGGTGATTAAGGAGCCTGGGTGGTCTTGGATTAAGGTAAAGGATCAGGTTTCTGCATTTGTTTCTGGTGATCGGCATCATTCACAGGGTGAAGATATATATCATATACTAGATTTACTAGCTTCAAGAGGGGAATCTTGTATTGACCAATTCGATGCTCTTGCGCATGATGCTGAAGATTAACAGAAGGTGGATCTATATTTAATCTTCATTGCATATCAAGGCTATGTCCCGTTTACGTGGTTGCTAATTAGAAGACTGCTTGTTACAAGTAATAGCAAGCTAGTACACATCAAGGCTACAGACAGCAATGTTGACCTGTTCTGGCTTATGAGTGAGCATGAACAAAGAATGAGGGCATCCTTGTCGAAAGCCCGCAAAAATCGAATGAGACAGAGTCCTCATCTGCAGCTTAAAAGGTCGACTAGTAATTCAGATTGCAGAAATATCTGGGTATGGTTTTCGCTTATTCACAAGTGCAGCCCTAGGTTTTTGCTTTTCCAACTCCAGGTATTTACCAACTTTCAGGATACTTTTTCTGGGGTGATGAAAAGAATCCATAATTTATGAGATTAGAGTGATGCTACGTCCAATGTGTTGGTTTCTTAAGGCTAAGCTCTGTTTTGCTGTTACCGTCAGCTAATATTTGCAAATGGAAGCCGTTGATGGGCAATAGTTCCATATTTGCCTGTGTAACAAGTAACTGAACTCTGAAGAACTATTGTAATTTGTAAAGTTGTCTAATCATTTAATTGAAAAAGATGACTTTAAACAGACGGCAATTTCTGCCCAGTTCCATTTTCTCCTGCCTTGGTAATTTAAAAGGACGTTCAAGCCCGCCCTTAATGAGTGGACAATGAGTACATGTTGCAGTACATTTAGTGAAGCTAACTGAATTCAGACATGAAATTTGCATGTCATATGCTAAAGAATTAATCTGTTTACAAAAGTTCATTATTCATCCGTAAGCAAATGTTTAATCACATATAAACCAAAACCTACGCCAAATACAGCAGCTCCCAAAGCAACGGCTATCTGTACTGACAGATTGGAATTAAATGCTTCTAGCACAAAAGCCTTCCATGATGAAAACCATAAAATGGAGAAAGTTGACCCCACGGCAGCACCAACCACCACTTGGCTGATTGTGTGAAGCTTTTGCGATACCCGTAACCATGACTGCAAATTCCAGATAGTAATGTAGAGATAAGCAACCAATATACTTAAGTCTCTTCTACGCTCATTAAATTTATCAGTTAAAGGCCTCAGAGAGAAAAGTCATATAACAAAGTGCAATCTTCAGCAACGATGAATTTTGGTGTTGCTAATGCATCTGTACTATGGAACTTTCGTAAATTCTATGCTGCATTTAAGTAGTGACATTATCATACTTACCAGATAAGAACTTAATGCCAAGGTAATTCCACTAATTGTCAATGAAGCTTCCTTTATCCCCAGCCATTCCACAACTGTAACAGCATGGAAAGAATAGTTTATTAAATGTATAAATAAAGCCAAAACTAAGACCAAAAATGGAAATTATCAAGAACCACCCCCTTCCCGACAATAGATCCTGAGAAGCAACAGAAGGAAGTAATAGCAGATTCACATGGAAACTTTTGGATTGAATTTGCCTTGCAGAGAAATGCATTCTACAGTTATCATAGCTGCTAGGAAAAAAAATAAACCAATATTTTTTCTGGGAAACTCTATAAATGTATTTTACTACAATCTATGTACAAGATAATAATGCACAACCACAATAAAATACATTAAGACAATGAAATCAGTCAATAGAACTGTCAATCCGCTGATAATTAAAATTTTGAAACTTGAAGATTTAAGATTTCTGATGCAGAAGATGAAGCCAACAGTTATTGGAAGGTTCAAATTATTGCCTCTCTTTTTTCTACATTATTTCTTTGCAGTTTGGGTAGCCGGAAGCATGTAATCCATATAACACCTCAAAAAAGCTTCAAAGTGTACAAGTTATCTTGAAATATGAATTACTCAGACTAAGAATTCATGAACCAAAATAATCATTCAAGAAAATAATAATAAATTAACAATCAATCACCCGCTCCTTGTAATGGTAAAAAGAAAGAAAGGAATTACTTGACAGAATAACAAAGCCGGCAATGAAGAAAATGGATTGTGCATGAGAAGATGGCATCCCAGGATCAGATTTTAAAGTGGGAATTGGTCTCTCTTGGTTAAGAATCTGTTTCAGAACAATGGATAATATGGAATTAATAACAGTTCCCATGACAGCCCACAAAGCTTCTGAATCATGCCTCCAGATAATGATAACACCAAATAATCCAGATATCAGCCACTTGGTCTGTCACCAACAACAAATAAACAATTGAACATAATCACAACACAATATTAAACAGCCTTATCAATCTAGAATCTTTGTAACTTTCTAACTATAACTTCCCCCATTTCTCAAGCACTTTCAAATAGTCAAAAGCAAATTCATGTCCATCTGAAGTGTTTAATTGAAGTTGAAAAGTAAAGGTATTGTTCAAGGTCAAGAAGCACTTAAGTGCTATTCATAATCAAAGAAACTATATGCACAGCACCAAATAGGGGAAAAAAATTAAAATTGAGCAACAACTATAATTCTAAATAAATTTAAAATATATATATAAAAACACACCAAACGATTAATAGTCGACTCCAGCCCAGAAGCAATGAACTTAGTTGACCCATCAACGAGAGCTTCTAGTTCAATCACTTCAACGTCTTCCTCAATATCAACATTACTACTACTCCTACGATTCCTAAACGCTGGCGTTTTCACCAATTCAGTCATGTTTCTACTAACAAACCCACCAGAAAAAACGGAGCTTTTGATGAAAAGTCGATCCAACGAACTGGGTTTTATAGAATTATATAAGCTTCTATCAAAAATTTTGAACATGGGTCGGTGCAAACTGTTGACTGTTGCCGACATTTCGAGTTCTTGCAAAAACAGAGAAGTGAGAACTGAAACAGAGCAACGCCCACAGCCGTTTTTTAGTTCCTATTTTTCCTCGAATGTTTCACAATTCACGTTTTTTCTTGACAAGTGAAAGAAAAATGATGGCCGTCAATTTTCTTAATATTTTTGTGTGGGGTAAAAGTGGTTAAAGAAAAATGTTTATTATTTTGTTGGGTTTAGTCTCTACAAATTCCAATTGAATTTTGAATTATGATTGATTTTTTTTTTTTTTTGTATGGACATGCACAAACATTCACTTTTTTTTTTTGTTAGGATCTCTTCCTTCCTTGTATATTTGTCTTTTTTTAGGATTTTTATAATGTAAAATATTTCTAACTGTTTTCTAGATAATTGTCGATCCTCCCTCCCTTTATAAGTTTATTGACTTATATAGGAGATTTAGTTGGAAATGTCAATGCACGTGTCCATTCTTGATGGACCGGTGACTTGTCTGTATGGGGTACACCTCTCTTGATACATGTTGGAATATGAGGTGTTATAAAACATGTCGTTATGCATGTTAATTAATATTGCATGTTAGAGTAAGTGGATCATTATTTTAAGTAATCTCGCGTAGATATATATTGTGACATCATAATCTTGGGCAGAAATATATATGACGTTCACGACTTATGAGGTATTTTTGGGTATTCCGATATACTTGAGAATATCTTGGAAGTTGTGATATTTAAGATCGGAATATTTCTAATGTTCTCTTGGTTGTTTTGGGGTACAAACCTCTCTTGAGTTTGAGGTCAGTGTATATCAGATTATATGTGAATCTTGTGAGTTATTTCCTTTGCGAAGTATAATGTTTCCAGTGTACTTCGGAATGACGTTACTCCATAATCTCAGTGAGCTCGTTTTGGTTCAGCCCGGTGTGTTAAGTGATCTTATAGATTTCGGGGTAGTATTATTTCGGAATTGAGCTTAGGTTATGTCCGGGATTGGTATCCCTATAATTGGTTTCCAACTTTGTACAACTTATCATGATACGTGTCACATTTTTACTGGACATTTATCTATTTATAGTCGCTCCACTGAGAAAGTTTGGTGATGAATGATTCTTTTATGCGTCGACATGTATCCTAATGATAATGCTATTTTTAGGCAGCTACAATTTTAATTTTTTTAATCATGTTTTTGGAGATTGTTAAAAATAATTGGTTGCGAGTAAGCCCTAATTTTGAAGTTTCATATTCAATCAAGGAGGTGAATTAAATATTTTTTAAAATAAAAAAAAATAAATAAAATAGGTCAGGTGAAGTGGAGAGCTCGATGTCCACGTGGATCACGCATAAGCCGCTATTTGGCGTTCTCGAGGGATTTGCTTTTACGAATTTTTGTCTAAAAAATTATATTTTTTTAAGATTTATTATTTTAGAGTTTAGACATTAAAAAAAAAAATTTATTGTTCTTAGTCCAAAATCAATAAGCAAATGTGTTTCTTCACCAATGTTATCATATTTTCTTGGAAAAAATGAGTATTTTAAAGTGGTTTAATTATAAATAAATTGAGAATTTTCATTTGGAGGCATCAAACACGAAAAATAAATACATACACACTCTATTGACGGCTGATTTTCGTTCCAGAGGTAATTCGAGAAAACCACTTCTCGAACAATCCTCCATCAATTGTGAATTTGTTTGGTTTGGGGATCAAAAGTAAACTTAGCAAAAGATGGAAAACACACGGACAACACAGAGGATTTAATGTGGTTCGGCGAAATGGATCCGACCTACGTCCACGGGCACGAAGAAAATGAAGTTTTTATTATGACCTCGGCCCAGACCGATCTCTCTATCTCTCGCTTATAATAAGTTTTTTGCTCTCTTTTACAAGTGAAGAAACAAATTAGCAAAATCAAAGGGCCCCTACAATGAGTTCTCAATTCCTTTATATACTAAGATAAATTCTACTGTTACAACTGCTTATGACGTCAGCCATGTGAACTTCCCATTACTCGCACGTTACGTCCATTCATGACGTTGGCCACGTTTCCTTGCTGTTATTTCTCATTACTCGGACGTTACTGCTCATTACTCGCATGTTATGCCCATCCAATAGTCTGGCGGCTCTAGGTTTCATGCATGACTTACGTCATCCATACATGTGCATAAAGCTCAGCATCTCCGACCTCCAGGTTGGTGTGCCGAGACATGTAACATCTTTCATTGTATCTACTAACAGATCGGGCCGGTGTGTCGAAACTTTAGGTGCTTTGTTTGATTTCTTCGACCCGGTGTGATCTACTGAGTCGATCCTGACTTCAGAGACTGACACGAGGCTCTGAATGCCGAGTCCAATACTGATGTTGTCCTGAGAATCTGATACTGAGGCTGTCCCGAGAATCTGATGCTGGGAATGACCCGACCATAAACATTCTAGTGCTGTCGGACCTGACCATCTTGGATATGACCACCTCGGTGTCCCAACGTATACCTCGGGCTCGGGCCCTTCTGCCGACCTCATATTTTCACAATATCATTCAATCTTTTTCTATTAACTGCAATCTTCATTATACTATTCCTATGAATTATGACTTTTTGAGAGCTGAAAATCATTATCAACACATTCTAAAAGGGACAAAGATCTTTTCTTATATTATTATTTGGTGACATGTAAGAATTGTTACAAAACAATTCGTCTAGAAGCAAATGATGAGCACGTAGGCTCCAAAAAAAACAAATGAAAAGTTAAGTTCTGCAACTTTCTGGACTTTTTCCTTGTGACTTTAGTATGACGACCTACTACTTCTCCTTATCCAATGAAGAATGGTAAGTTCCCTTGGTTTCCAACTCAGTAGAATATTATTAAAATAATTAGCGATGAACCTGTACCGATAATTAAATGCATCCAACAGCAGTCGGCTTCTCAAATTGAATTATATAAGTATCCAACTTGAAATAAATTCAGAAAACTACGATATTACAAAGAAAATTAAAAATTAATATGCCATGGCGTGTTAATATGGTCCACTGTTCTTAAGATCGTATTTCAAACCTTAAGAAAGTTTCTTATGCAATAAGGCACATGATACAATGACTTATCTCCACAAGCATGTTAAAATTTTGTTCAAACTTAAATTCGCAATTTAATAAAATCACAACTTGTTAAAATTTTGAAATATCAATATACATTAAAATATATTTATATTTATGAATAGTTAAAATTGAATTGCATACCAAATGTGTTATTAGATTATAGTAATAGGAGAGATAATGATCTAAAAAATACAAAAATATATATTAATTCTTCTAAACTAATATTGTTAGTTTAATCTATACATTTTAAGCTAATTGTTTATTTAAATGTACATTTTTAAAATTTACTTAAAAGATTTTTATCGCATCTTTGTCTCTGTTAAATTTTACTTTTAAAATTTATTTCTAATAACTATAAAAGTAATAGGATTGGCAACTAGTCGATGTGGGACGGGATTTCTCCTGTCCTGGTCATATAAAATTGGACAATAATACGTCTCGGTTCTATCCCATTTTATAAAAACTCTTGTCCCGTCCCTTGAAATCCTGGTCCTTTCCATGAAAATCCCAACCCATCCCTATTCAAAATTTATCATCTCCATCGCGTCCCGTTTTCAATACATGATAAAATTTTATCATGAATCTCGTCCTAAACGGGACGAGAACTATTTGATACTGGACGAGACAAGTTATTTTACCAACCCCCTCAAAGTAACCATAATAGTGTAAATTTTTAAAACGGATAACAACATTTTTAGTTCAAAATGTTGTGATATTTTTATATTGAAATCTTATTATTATTATTATTATTATTATTATTATTATTATTATTATTATTATTATTATTATTATTATTATTATTATTATTATAAGTGAATAAATTTTTCTTTAAAGTTCTAATTTGTCAACTCTAACGGACTTGCTGGCGTGGCATAATGGAACGACACTACAGTATAGAACTGGCCACTAGTTCGGTTCGGTTTCGAACCGAATAATGGAACAGAACCGGACGGTTCTGGTTAGGTTTCTTTTTAATTAATTTAAAAAATGAATTTTAAATTTTTTAAATAATAAATTGGGATTTGAATAATTTGAACTTATATTATATTAAATTAAAAACTTAAATTAAAAATAAAATAAAAGAGCTCGAACTTACATTTTTTAAAAATTTAAGTTGCATATGTATCTTCTTGATGTGAAAAGAATCGAAGCTCACATAATTTCATTATATTTTGTAGATAGTTTTATATTACAATTATTTACTCATCATTATTTGTGTCTGTTGATCCTTCAGATCCCAAACCACTTGTATTTGCAGATGCATTGTCGAACATGTATTTAAAGTAATAGGGGACATCTTTTTATTACCTCATATCAGCTCGGGTCCAATCATCATGTTGCGATATTTTATATCGTACCACAAGTATACGGTGTCAAGTTTTATGTAATCAAACCCACACTAAGTACTATAATTGATAAACCTAACTTTATTTATAAAGCAATTTAAAATTATCTAAATTAAAACTAAAAGATAAATAAATAAATTAGGAGAAGACCAAGATACGAAAAATTATAGAGTCTGATTTCACCTAATTATCCCCTATGTATTTATTATGACAATCAATTATTATTCAGTTTAGTAGTTTATAAGTCAATAATCTTAAAGTATTTCACTTCCTCTCTCGAGTAATAATGAAAAGATTATTAATTACCGACTTCAATATCCCTATAAAAATATAGTAACTAACAATTTATTACATTCCGTGATTATGTGTTAACGACTTCAAAGGAACTATAGATTCTCCTGAACTCTATAAGACTCATAGGTTACATTCTATAAATCCTATTCAAAATTCATCTCTCCCGAGCGATAGATTCTAAACATGCATCATCTCAATTTGTGTCCAACAAACAAGAAGCATTAAACGCAAGAGAATACAAATAAATTGAATTAAAACTTCACAAAAATCAAATTGGCAGTTGATACATAGGTTTAAGCATTGACTACATCATCATCTAGAATAATAGATTTAGTTCATGATTAAAGATAAAAACAATAAAAACATGGTCATGAATCTAATAAAAATCATTTGAGTTAAAAGAATAAACTAGAAGATTAAACCCGAATCGAATCTCTTCGTCTTTGAATGTCACCGCCTTCATCTCCTCTTGTCGCTCATCAATCTTGCGATTTGGATCTCTCTGAAAATTATGTTTTGAGTCTTGAGTTGTGTATTAGCCTCCCCTTTAGGGTTTTGGACGAGCTTTTATATTTATAGAAAAGTCTTTGAGTCATGTAAAATAATGTTTTCTGATGTTTCTGGGTGTCTTCCGCAACGTTGTGCCGGAAAGTGGCGTTGCGGCGCCTGGTCTGCGGGAAATTTTATGGCAGCATTTTGAATGGGCGTCGCGACGCCAGAGCAATTTTCTGGTTTGCTATTTTTTGTGTTCCAGCCTTTCCCACGTGCTTCTGATTCGCCCGTAAGGTCCCAAAACAAGTCAATTTACCCCAAGATCCATGTTCCAAATGCTTCCTACAATAAAACATAAAAGAAACTATAAAATACATTAAATGACACATAATCTTACAAAATAGTAAGTTAAGAATGCATGAATAAGTGAGTATAAACCGCACTTATCACATTCATACATATTGTTACTTCTAAAGTGATTAGATATAATGAAGATCGTCTCGCTTCCAAAATATTGTCTCATAAACTGAAGACTTGTTCAACCGCAACGACAAAAACAAGTGTTGCTAGCACCTCTTTAACAATAATTGATGAAACATTATAGATATTTTGATGTCAGTTCCACCAGTCAAGTACTTGAAATTTTTTACTTATGAACCTTTCAGGAGGAAACTCGAAATATATTTTATAAATGTTATTAAGGGTAATTTAGTAATTTTATTCAACAAAAAAATAAAATCAAATTAAAAAAAGGCATATTAGTCATTTTGCTGGGTGTTGGGTGATGAGTCATTTTGCTGGCAAGCATTCAAATATAGCAAAGTATTTGCTAACTTATTTAATATTTGTGCTGAAGTATCGTTTCGTTATGCTACATCAGCATGTTCGTTACAGTTAACAGATTATGACTTAAAGAAAAATCTTATTCACTTATAACACTTAATTATAAATAAAATTTTCTTTTATAACTGAACTATAAAAACAACACAATTTTAAAAATTATTATCTCATTCAGTTGATTTACTGTTTATGTTGAATCGTAATTATGTCATGTCACGTTAGCAGATCCGTTAAAGTTAACAAATTATGACTTAAGAAAAATTCACTTAAAAGGCTTAATAATAAAATATACATATATATAAACATAATTTATAGGACGTCTCTATAGGGCGTGGTTTTGTGGTATAGAGCTCAGGATCTCACATTGAGGTCATATGTTCGAATTTATGGAGTATGTTTCTCCTAAAAGTTAGGGACAACCGAAGATTTTATTTACTCCGCTCAAGTCCGGCCGTGGAATTTCCAATGACTTTTTTTTAAAAAAATTGGACTAAAAATGTTATTATCCTTTTTTAAATGATAAAATCAATTATATAATTAACTTAAATTATCCGAACTAAGGAAGCATTTAAAGTGACAAGAGACGTATGTATAAATAAATCAAATCATGCATTTAACGTAACTATTCGGTGCCATTGTGTTTATTGGGCCCTTGTATGTGGGCTCTCCAAGGTTCAAACGAGTACCCGCGGGAAAATGTAACTATTGAGTAATTGAGGATACTGAGTTGATATTTGATAATAATTTAAATATAATTACATTTTAATAGTATGATATTATTATAAAAATTAGGTGATGAAAATTATAAAAAAAAAATTATCACTAAATCCAAATTCATGATGGCAACTAGTTAATATTTATGAGTCTATTAATTAGAGATGTTTGGAAAATTATTTAAATCAAATGAAAAAAATGAGAGAGAGTATATTGATTGTGTTCAGGCTTACAAAATACACTGCACATAACATCCATTTAGAAGTAGAAGATAATCAAGAACTATAATAGCTAATTAACAACTTTATAACAAACTAAAACAGAATGAAATGGCGTATTTATTTAATTGCAATAGGCTTTATCTTTTTGACAACCCTCAAATTAGAATTTTATTAAGTTCTGTATCATTGCATTGCATTGCATTAACTAATTAGATTCTTAGATAAGGTTACAGATTCATGCAACAAAAGTTGATAAACGCCAAACATTTCGATTCTCTTACTTCGAATTTCTGATGTGCCGTTGCATTAATAATAATGTGTAAAATATGATTATACGTTGAACAGCGTTATTCTCATATCTCAGATATATAAATCAGATTATGTATAAAAATAATAATTTTTTTTTTACGTTGAACGGCATTACTATCTTTCCATATATATAAATCAAATTTTATATTAAAAATTTATTATTTTTTTGATTCAATAATATTAATTTTAGATCAAATTTGGTTACCCCGGGTCCGGACCCAGGTCATTCTCTTTGGATCCGGAAGCAATTTGGTTACCCCGGGTCCGGTTCCAGACCAACCCGGTCCGGACCCAGATATACCCGGTCCGGATTCGGATACCCAATTTATTTTATTTTTTTAATTTTTAATTATATTATTTTATATTTATATTTGGATTTTGTCAATTTTATTAGTTTTATTTAAATTCTTTTATATTTTTTTAATTATATTCTATTATAATTTATATATATATATATATATATGCATATTATTATATATTTTTCATTATATTTTAATTTATTATTTTTATTTTTATTTTATTTTTCCGGATCCAGGTCTATCTGGGCCGGACTCGTGCGAACCCGGGTCCGGATCCGGATCCGGATTCACCAGGGTCTAAATTTTTAAGACCTGAGTCCAGATTTTTTAATCCCGGACCCGGGTCGTCCCTGTCCGGGTTTTACTAATTATTATCTGCGTCTGTTGATCCTTCAGTTCCCAAACTACTTGTACTTGCCGATGCATTATCGAACAAGTATATAAAGTAATCGGGGGCATCTTTTTATTGTCTCATATCAGCTCGGGTTCAATCATCCTGTTGCGATATTTTATATCGTACCGCAAGTATACGGTGTCAAGTTTTAGTAAGTAGTGAATATAGAGTGTCGAACCTACAAGGATTGTAATCAAACTCACACCAAGTACTATAATTGATAAACCTAACTTTTTTTAGAAAGCGATTTAAAATTATCTAAATTAAAACTAAAAGATAAATAAATGAATTACGATAAGACCAAGATACGAGAGATTCTAGAGTCTGATTTCACCTACTTATCCCCTATGTATTTGTTATGGCAATCAATTATTATTCAGTTTAGTAGTTTATAAGTCAAGAATCCTAAAGTATTTCACTTCCTCTCCCGAGCAATAGTGAAAAGATTATTAATTACCGACTTCAATATCCCTATAAAAATCTAGTAATCAACAATTCATTACGTTCCGTGATTCTGTGTTAACGACTTCAAATGAACTATAAATTCTCCCGAACTCTATAAGACTCATAGGTTATATTCTCTAAATCCTATTCAAAATCTCTCTCTCCTGAGCGATAGATTCTAAACATGCATCATCTTGTGACCAACAAACAATAAGCATTAAACGCAAGAGAATACAAATAATTGAATTAAAATTTCATAAAAATCAAATTGGCAGTTGATACATAGGTTTAAGCATTGGCTACATCCGCCTCTAGAATAATAGATTTAGTTCATGACTAAAGATAAAAAAATAATAAAAATATAGTCACCACGCCCATGAGAATGAGATTATCATTCTCATTATTGATGAAAAATTACAATAGTATCCCTAAGATAATTAATTAATAGTAATTTATAAATAATAAATAAAATGTATTAATAATTAATCAATAACTAATAAAAAACAATATTTACTATTTTAATAAAAAAAATATATTAATATTTAGTAATTTAATACATTAATAATTAATTAATACTTAAATAATAAATAAAAACTATTAATCAATAATAAATAATAAAATAATATTTAATATTTTAATAAAAGAAAATTTAACATTGAGTAATTTAATACATCAAAAATTAATAAAAATTAATAAATAATTATAACTAAGGGCATTTTTGTAACTTTTTAACAATTCATTCCGATTACTTGATAAAGTAAACACATCAATGGTAATACTGCTTCATTCTGATTATGATTCTACATTTAAGTAAATAACTTATTCTGATTCTGATTTACCATTATCATTCCACCTCATTCCGATTTCATTTATTCCAATTACGAGTACGTAAACGCACCATCATTGAATTAAATTACAATTAAGGACATTCATATAATTAAATATCCCACTTAACCTTAGATTGAGGATGGTATATCGATTACTTGTCTAATCAGTTGGAGGGAGGCAGGGAGCAATTCGAGCATCTTCATTTCTTAATCTAATTTTTTATTACCTGTTATAAGAAGTAAATATTTCATAATCAACTATTAAAATTAAAAACATACTTGTCATATAATATTTAAAATTAATATTTTTATTATTAAAATATAAAAGTAAAATAAAATTATATTACAATATAAAAATATAATATCATATTAAAATAAAAAATCTCAATAGAAGCCTCCCACAAAACCTAATCAATTTTATTTAGATTTTGTATGTATTATTATTTGTTATTTTATTTTGAATTACTTATATAAATTTTTATTTATTCCATGTTTTTTTTTTATTATATTTTATTATGCAGATTCTTATTATTAACTATTGCAAGTGAATTAAAATAATATTTAAAAATTAAGAGATAAAAAATGACAAATAAATATTAAATGTAAATAAATCAATTGTCTCATTTAAACTATTAAACCGACAAGATTTAAAACATTTATAAGATTAATATCTAAAACATAAGACCTAGTATTAATAAAAAGATATAAGTTACTTAAAAACAATGATATCATTTGAAAAATATTAATTAATATATATATATTATATATATATATATATTATATATTAAAACCGGTTTTTTCCCCTGAATTTGGAGAAAATCTTATATGCAACAGTGATACCACGTCATCTATACAACAAGCCAATCATCCACTGTCACGCGTGTTAAAAATTAAAAAACAACAAAAAAATAGGTGAAAAAACTTTACATGTCATTTTTTAATTCGTTTATGATACCACGCCACCCATACCACTGTTAAAAGAATCTCTCCTGAATTTGCTATTAACTCTGTTTAAACACAACTTATATATACATTATTGAAATTCTCTTGAATATCCAACCGATTCAGTCTAAAATGTCAGCTTAGATGACATCATACGATATGAAAACCAAGTAGAAGTTAGCAGTCATCATCAAACCCCACTCCGTTTCCCACTCTCCAAGTTGTCGGCTCCGACACGATAACATTTCCAAGTCAACGCATGTTTCACAAACAATACCCACAGACATCTGTCTCTTCTTTCTACCAAATATGGAAATTTCAATTCCAAGAAATCATTTCCTCAAAACAAAATCAATTCTCATCTTCTTTTTCTCTACATGGCCTCCATCTCCATCATCACTTTATTCATTTTCTCCCTTTTGTTTCCATTCACCTCTGCAGGTCGCTTGATTACTGGCTCAATTTATCCAAACTTCTCCGCTACCCATTACCAATTCATTGACCAATCAGGTGCTTTCTTGCAATCCAATAATGGAACTTTCAAAGTCTATTTCTCAAAACCCAAACCAGAAAACTCTCTTTATTACTTGTCAATCATCCACCCTCTTACCAATTCAATCATCTGGACAGCTAACAGAAACCATCCCATTTCAGATTCCTCTAAGTTGACTCTATCAGTCAACGGCCTCAACATCACCGACGATGATGATCGCCTTGTTTGGTCAACTCCTAAGTTGGATTCCCCTGTTTCTTCCATGCGGCTTCAGGAATCTGGGAATCTTGTATTACTCGATGCACGAAACGTTTCGCTTTGGCAGAGCTTCGGTTCCCCGACGGATGCGATTGTCATTGGACAGCGCTTACCTGTCGGTAAATCATTGGACGGTTCTTTATCTGAAAATGATTTGTCAGTTGGTGATTACAGGTTTGTTGTTACAGATGGTGATGGGGTTTTGCAGTGGAATCAAATGACTTATTGGAAGTTGTCAATGTATGGTTATGCTTTCATGGACTCAAAAACCCCGGTGTCGTTTTTGTCCATGAATAGGACTGGCTTGTATCTGTTCGGAAGTGATGGATCTAGAGTTGTGATTGAGGTGAGCTTGGAAGCAGCAGATTTTAGGATTTTCAAACTGGAGTCTAACGGAAGGTTTAGTGTTAGCAAATTAGTGGGTAAAAGTTTGGTGCAGGAATTGGCTATTCCAGTTGACGATTGTAGGATTCCTTTCGTTTGCAAAAGAATTGGATTGTGCTCTAAGGGTAGTTGCTCTTGTCCATCCGGGTTTCGTACTCAGACGAATGGCGATTGCGTGCCAATCAATTCTTCACTTTCTTTGCCTAATGCTTGCAGTGCTTCTAATTCCAGTGGATCGAATTCATCAATCACTTATATGAAACTGGGCATTGGCATGGACTATTTTGTTAATGATTTTGTGCAGCCTGTGAAAAGTGGGATTAAATTATCGGATTGTCAAGATCTATGCTCACGGAATTGTTCTTGCTTGGGAATTTTCCGCCAAGATTCTTCTGAATCTTGTTATTTCATTGAAAATCATCTTGGTTCCATCATGTCCAGCTCTGCCAGTGGGCAAGTTCGTGTGGGCTACATAAAGGCTATAGTTTCATCTTCCGATGGAAGCAACAATGCTAAAGATGAAAATGGCACATTCCCAATTGCAGGTTTGGTACTAATACCTTCATCTGGGGTTTTTCTGTTGGCGATTATTATTGTTGTAGGATTTATGTGGTGGAGAAGAAATAGTAAGCGTGCTAGAGCTAAAGTAATAAAATTAGGCAGTGGGAATTCATCTTCAGATGAGATTGAGTTAATCAATATTGCAGGCTTACCTAGGAGGTTTAGTTATGAGGAGCTTGCAGCTGCCACTGACAATTTTAAGACACAAATTGGCAGTGGTGGTTTTGGTACTGTCTATAAAGGTATTTTACAAGACAAAAGTGTTGTTGCAGTGAAGAAGATTAATAGTTTTGGGGTACAGGGGAAGAAGGAATTCTGCACCGAGATTGCAATCATTGGAAACATTCACCATGTCAATCTTGTTAGATTGAAAGGATTTTGCGCCCAAGGCAGACAAAGGTTTATGGTTTATGAATACATGATTAAAGGTTCTTTGGACAGAACATTATTCGGAAATGGTTCTGTTTTAGAATGGCGTGAGAGATTTGAAATTGCTCTTGGAACTGCAAGAGGACTTGCTTACTTGCATACCGGCTGTGAACACAAGATCATTCATTGTGATGTGAAGCCAGAGAACATTCTCTTGCACGACAATTTGCTAGTGAAAATCTCAGATTTTGGGCTGTCAAAGCTGCTAAGCCCTGAACAGTCCAGTCTATTTACAACAATGAGAGGTACTAGAGGATATCTTGCACCTGAGTGGCTAACCAGCTCTGCGGTTTCGGACAAAACTGATGTGTATAGTTACGGAATGGTGTTACTTGAAATTATAAGTGGAAGAAAGAATAGCTCATTTAAGACACAAAGCCGAAGCACAGAAAGAAATAGCAGTAGTGAGGGAAATAACCCTTCTTCATCTTCTTCACCTAGGGAAACCCGGAGGGTTTATTTCCCTCTACTTGCACTGGAATTGCACGAGCAAAGAAGGTACTTGGAGCTGGCAGATCCGAGGATAGAGGGGCAAGTGACAGACGAAGAGGTTGAGAAGCTTGTGCGGATAGCCTTGTGTTGTGTGCAAGAAGATCCATTGCTGAGACCAAGTATGGCTAATGTTGTTGGTATGCTGGAAGGTGGGATACCTTTGGGTGAGCCAAGGATTGATTCATTGAGATTTTTGCGGTTCTATGGCCAGAGATTCAATGAGGCATCAACAATTGAAGAGTCTAATGAGCGGAATGATCGGTTTGTTTTACAGTCGGAAGCAAATGGAACTAATACAACTGCGACTAGTGTTTCATACAATTCCTTGTCTTACATGTCATCGCAACAGGTTTCTGGTCCAAGATAGAACTTAAATATCCCTGCTTCTGTTTATTCTTTACTTGTAAGTAAACAACTTATTGCTATGGCCTTGTATTAGTAAGAGCTTTGATAGAGCCTTTGGATCAATTGCATGTTAATGTTGATGAAATAGTGGGTTCTCTCCTCCTTGTTTTTTTTTTTTTTTTTTTTTTTTTTTTTTATCTCGTGATTAATATGTAAAAGAAGAGAGGATTTTCATGTAAATTGTTGATACGGATCATTTTTTAAGGACTTGAAGCTTTAATTTGGGGATAAATTGAGAAACCGTTGATCTGTTTAATTTAGATTAGTTGAGCTATATTAAATTTTTCACAATCTTTTGTTATGTCTAATAATTATAAATAATAATTTATAAAAAAAAAATTTAAATACAAAATTCAACACAACACCAAATTGAAGTCATGCTCTGATATATCGAAGTATTTCTAAAGTTCTTTTGTAAATGGGCAAAGATTTCTCACTTCTTTCCTTTTTAAGTATCCAAGGTTGGATACCGATACAAAGAATATGAGAGTGAGGGTCATCTCTCTTGCGAGGTTTCTGTGGTATGCAATGAGAGAGTGATTCTTTTTGGATTTTCTTCTCCTTCTGTGAGGAGTGTCATCATCATCATCATCAACGAGCCAGATATGTTGACATGTACAATCTGGATCACACATATGGGCTCCATGAAATTCCCATATGAAATGACCATTGATCTTATCACTGTAAACCAATGATCCATCAAGCTGAAAGGAGTGAACATGAATCCCAACTCCTCCTTAACAAGCTATTTGAGTGATCATTGAACACAACATGATTGGTTATGTGGCTGGATGTACTGGGTCGGCTTGGGATTGGCTGTCGAGAAGTATCGAGCCTTGAGAAAATGGTTTTGACAGTACCGTCTCTCTGCCTGTGGAAACTGGATTCATCTGTTTGTATAGACTCAGTGTTTTGGTGAACTTTTAATAGTTGGTGAGCAACTCTAAAAGCATAAGTTGCTAAAGCTCATCCTTCAAGATTTTTCTAGGTATTTGGATGATGGTAGGTATGATTTTTGTGCCTCCTATAATCATTAAGACATTAGATGAGTGGTGGTTTTGTAGATCCTATGGCGTGATTTTGCAGTTTGTAAACTATCTGATAGTGTAGGGTTGCAACCATGGAATATGGGGTTAAATCGGCTCAATATATTTGAATCTCGACTTTAACTGTTAGAAGAAGGTTGAGATCTTTTAAGAATATATTGAAGTTTTAGTAAAATATTAAGATCACACTTCCAGCAACTAAAGTTGTCAAAACAATGTTGATCATCGCATTTTGATAGTCAATATACCTTGTATCCATTAAAGTGAGCCTGACTGTAATTGGTAATCCTCTTCTTCTGTGAAAGGTAACAGCAAGTCGAACTGCGCCAAAATGGATATGAATATATCGCTCTCTTTTCCATCCAGAGATTAGTTCTAGAGGAATTTCAAAAGTGACATATTATTAAGATGATGTTGCTTCCAAAACACACTGGTCCAATCTGGATGATTGAACACATTCTTTAACTGTAAGGTTTCTGGTAGACACCAGATTTCTAATCCTGCGAGTAACATAACTTTTGTATATGTAGATGTTGTAAGGACTGAGCAAAGGCATATAAGACTTGCTAATCTGAGCATCTTCCGAAACTTGAGAGTATTCCACAAGCTTGATTTTAGAAGAACAAGTTTTTGTACAAGATTTAGGAAGAGACAAAGAAGAAGAAAGTCTATCTGGATCTAAGATAGTACTATTACTATTTGAGTTTTCTGTGGGTGTTGTACTCATAATTATTGGGTTCTCCCTTCTACTCACCTCTATGCCATTATACTTCATATATCTCACTGGTAAAATAAGCAACGTGGCTCTGATACCATGCGTCGGGAGTCCCGCAGCAGAACCTCCTTATATATCTCAAAGCTCTAGAACCTTCATTCTTGGAGCTTACAGACAAATGCGGTTTATCCCGTATGAATTCGCTGGCTCAACCCTCTAAATAATTCATATGAAGCTCCTTGAAGACATTTAGCCATTGATAAACAAATAAGAAAATATTATTTACAGATGAAATATTGTTCGTTGGAAATAAAAGATCTGGATTTCCACATGTCACAGAAATACCACATTCTCAATTGTGTAAATGATGCCAACCTTCGACATACCTACATTGCTTATTTACCAGTTGAGCTACAGTCAGAGATACAAATAATTATTTTTCAGACAAATAAATAGATGAAAGATATTTATCTCGGAGAACTTCATCAAATAGTTCTCTTAGTATGAGTAAGGCTATGTGAGAATCAAGACATGTTCAAAATGCTACTTGAACAACAAAATATCTATTTATTTATTTTTATTTTATTTCGTTATCTTTATTTGATATTATTATATGATCACATGTAATAAATAACGTAATTTTAATCATATATGTTTTTATACTAAGAAAGAGAATAAAGAAAAAAACAAAGGAAAAAATATTCTTATCCATCTATATAGACCTACTTTTTGGTCAAAAATGCTCTATTTTTTAATTAATATTTTATTAATTATTAATTGGGTTGCTTTTATTACTCTTAACAAGGAGCTACTGGATTTCCCTTAATTTATATAATAAAATATTCTAATTATAATTTACTAAATTTTATTTAATAAATTTAAGATATTTTTTATCTTATAAATTAAATATAACAAACACATACAATATTAACAAATTATACTTTGATATATTATCTTGCTAATTTAGAACTTCAATGTTCTACTTTTACACAATTGTACAAGGGATTTTCCGCCTATAGCTATTGTTAAATCGCTATCACAAAAATGATACTCTCACCAACAAATTTACAAATAAATTTACAAATCCTCTCACTGTAGCTACAGTGATTCACTGTAGATCACTGTAGCTACAGTGAGGGATTTGTAAATTTGTTTGTAAATTTGTTGGTGAGAGTATCATCACTCATCGCTATCATGAGGATTATTGGGGATTATCTTCTTATAGGTTATGTCAATAATTTTCAACGTGAAAGTATTCTTTCATTTCATGATATATTAAAAAAAACAAACAAATAATTTACACATGTTTATATACATATAGTCACGAAAATGTCACATATGATTTGATATCTCCATATGTGTGCCTAAAAATATGCCTTGATGGTAAAAAACTTAGAATTTCCAAAAATTTTACTTATTCTACTTAAATTTAGATTGAGGAATTTGACTGCGAAATTTTCAACATTCCCAACAAAAATCTATAAAGGCGTCGTTGAATAAAATAAGTGAATAAAAATTAAATTTAAATTTTATCCATTTTTTTTTAAATAACTATAATCTAACAAGTGAATTGCAGAAGTCCACGTAATTTTTTCAAGCCAGCCAGTGATTTTATTAATACATCTCCGTGGGAAAATAAGCAACGTGGTTCTGATACCATGCGTCGGGAGTCTCGCAGCAGAACCTCCTTATATGTCTCAAAGCTCTAGAACCTCTATTATTGGAGCCTACAAACAAATGCAGTTAATATAGTGTGAATTCGCTAGCTCAGCCCTCAGAATAATTCATATGAAGTTCCTTTAAGACATTTCAGTCATTGATAAACAAGTAAGAAAATATTATTTACATATGAAATGTTGTTCGTTGAAAATAAAAGATCTGATTTTCATTACCGGCACATGTCACAGAAGTACCACATTCTCAATTGTGTGAATGATGCCAACCTTACCTACATTGCTTATTTACTAGTTGAATTACAGCAAGAGATACAAAAAGTTATTTTTCAGCAAAGATTTAGATGAAATATATTTATCTTTAAGAACTTCATCAAATGGTTATCTCAGCTCGATTAAGGCTCTCTGAGAATCAAAACATGTTCAAAATACTATTTGAACAATATAATATCTATTATTTTTTTTTATTATTATCTTTATTTGATATTATTATATGTGTAGGCATTACATTTTCGCATGTGAAACCCGATGATGAGTCTCAATTGGAGGCACTACCTTTTTTAGCTAAGGATATTGCGGGAAACGGAGGTCGGAAGGGGAAATTCGGAAAAGTATGTCATCAAGTTCATTCCACAAGTTCACTGTCTTCGTTGGTGCTGCGTTCGTTCCTCCGTTCGAACCTCGTGCAGATTGCGGACGTTCGTGCCGCGTGCGGGGAGGCGTTCGAACGGAGCCGGTAATTCTGGTGTTGCTGCTAGCCTCACACCCCAGCCCATTTGGCCCCCCAAAGCCCATAAAACACATCCCAAATTAAATAAATAAATATTAAACATTAAATAAAATATTTAAATCATTACCAATTAAATAAAACATAAAATAAAATCATGCCTAATATAAATAAATCAAATATATTATATACTAAAACTAAAAAGAAGATATGCCTAATTAAAATCAATCTTAACCAATTAAAGCCAATCACATATTTGACTTCCTAATTCAATAAGATATCCACCAATTTAAAAGTATTGACTTCCTAATCTAAACCAAATTTGTCCCCCCCCTCAATCTTTGACTTTCCTTGCTAAACATCAAATCCTATCCCCTCTTTAATGCACAAAATCCTTTCCCTTGTCAACTCTAACCCTTCTCTATATAAACAACCCCTAACCAAAGCTATCCTCTCATTGACACATATAATTCACACCCAAACTCTCTCGAAATCTCTCTAGACTCTCTCTACACACCCAAAACTAAACAAAAGAGAAAACACTTCACACATACACAAGAAAGAAAACAAAGAAACCACCACAAGTCACCACCATCCATAGTCGAATCCAAAGCACCTACAAGCACCCTCCATAGCCGAATCTAAAGCACCAAACTCACCCTTAGCCGCATCCTAAAACACGCCTAAACAACCTCCTAGATTACCTTAAAACAGTAGCCCAAATCCTTAAAAAAAACAGTAACATAAAAACTGCATAGATAATCTTAAAAATAATCACATATAATTGCACTAAGAACCCACACAAACTTGGAATAGTTTATTGAAAACATTAAAACAGGTGGCCCGTGCAGTAAGCAGCAAGACAGAAGCCGAATAGGAGCAGAACGGAGTTCGAACCGTAAGCAAAACATCAAAGCAGTGAGCTAGGACGTTGAACCAGTGGACCAGAAAGTTGCGGAGCTTTACCCCCTTTCGATTTCCGTGGAACGCGAGTCCGAGAGACGGCTTAAAAGGTTAGACCTGAGGGTATCTTTCACATTTATTCTCATTTTTATTTTCTGGTCATTTATTTTGATTATATTTTCTGTATTTGTGGTATCCGTTGTGTGTATGATGTATGTTGTGGGTATTGGATGAATAAGAGATGTGTCAACTCTCGCGGTATATCGGATGGAAACCCGGACATAAATTCATAGCCGATTCCGAATGGACGGTAATATGATCTGTACTCGGGCCACAACTTCACGTACCGCTTGGGTAAACGGCACCATCTTTCTTTTGTTGTGTTGCTTTTGTTTATTTAGTTTTCTTTACTTGAATTCAATATGTTGTTTAGTTATGCATGATTCAACCAAACGCATGGCTTAGTGAGTTAGTTCAAAGGTCCTCCATTTGGGAGACAAAGAGCCGAAAAGGCCACCTTTGTGACACTACTTCGCCGCGCCGGTTGATGTGTGTTCGGTTGGATGCGAGATACGTTCAATCGGGCATACTTAGTTGATGTTATTGAGTTTATCTTTTATGTATGGTTCAATCAAGCGCATGGGCTTAGTAAGTGGAATGAAAGATCCCTTATGGGGAGGGGTTAAAACCCGTTACCACGATGCTTTGCCGCGCCGGTTGATGTGTGTTCAGATTGGATGTCAGATGTGTTCAATCGGGCATACTTGGTTGACATGATTGGTTATATTCTTGTATGTGTGATGTGACGCGCATGGGCTTAGTATGTTGGTCTAAAGGTCCTCTCTTTGAGAGATCAAGAGCCCCAAAAGGTCACCTTTATGGCAGTACTTCGCCACGCCCTTTTATTTTGTGTTTATGTATTGCGTCCCATTTCATGCATCAGGTCTGTTCCCGTTCGAACGCGTTTACGAACGCAACTCGAACGCGCATGTGTTTTTGCCTTATCATGTGTCAGGTCTCATTTCCGTTCGAACGCGTTAACAAATGCCATACGAACGTGAGCATTCTGCCTCATATCCGTTCGAACGCGTTAACAAACGCCATACGAACGTGATCATTCTGTCTCATTTCCGTTCGAACGCGTTTACGAACGCTACTCGAACGTGAGCATTCTGTTTCATTTCCGTTCGAACGCGTTTACGAGCGCTACTCGAACGTGAACATTCTGTTTCATTTCCGTTCGAACGCGTTTACGAACGCTACACGAACGCGAACACACTGAACTGAGTCTTTTTCATTAGATTTCATGCATAGTTTTCCTAGTAGCTATCTCCACATGTATAAATGCAAATATGTTGATGTATTACAATTCATATGCTTGTGTCATGATAACATTTGAGTATTATTTCTTGCGGTATATCGGATGGAAACCCAGACGTAAATTCCGTAGCCGATTCCGAATGGACGGTAGTGCGGTCTGTACTTGGGCTACAATTCCACGTACCACTTGGAAAAGTGCCCATATGTGTGCTTGTATGGTTAACATGTGTGCTTGTATGGTTAATATGTGTGCTTGTGTTTTCCTGAATGTGATATGCAAGTAAAGTTGTATGTTAGTTGCTATCTTGATATGTGTTAAGCATGCAAATTTAAATGTAAGATATATGCGAAATGCGTACATAAGTTTTATTTTACACATGAGAATTTAGAAGCATGACACTCTTGGAAATAAGTGTTACTTAAGCTTGATTAAATGATTACATAAATCCTTTCATTACAAGTGACATGAGTAAGGGACCATTCCGAACCCAACGGTTTGAGGTCTTCCCTTGCGAGGGGTGAGTGCGGCCTTAAATCTTTGTCCCGGTTCACACCGGGTGGCGACTCCATGTTATTCAGTACTTCCCAAACTAGGTCGCGAGCCTAGGAACGGCGTCGCCCAGGTCCTGTGTCCTACAATATGATGACATGTAATATATAATGTAATTTTAATCATATATATTTTTTGTACCAAGGACGATAAGGAAGAAAAAACAAAGGAAAAAATATTCTTATCCATCTATATAGACCTACTTTTTGGTCAAAAATGCTAAATTTTTTTATTAATATTTTCTTAATTATTAATTGAGTTGCTTTTATTACTCTTAACAATGAGCTACTGGATTTCTCTTAATTTATTTAATAAAATATCCTTATTATAATTTACTAAATTTTATTTAATAAATTTAAGACAGTTTTTATATTATAAATTAAATATAAAAAACACATACAATATTAACAAATTATATTTTGATATATTATCTTGCTAATTTCGAACTTCAATGTTCTACTTTTACACAATTGTACAAGGGATTTTCCGCCTATAGTTATTGTTAAATCGCTATTATGAGGATTATTGGGATTATCTTCTTATAGGTTCTGTCAATAATTTTCAACATGAAAAATATATTTTCATTTCATGATATATTAAGAAAAACAAAAAAATAATTTACACATGTTTATATACATATAGTCACGAAAATACCACGTATGATTTGATATCTCCATATGCGTGCCTAAAAATGTGCCTGGATGATAAAAAACTTAGAATGTGGTTGTCTGATCTTAGATTCAATTCAAGTTCTGAAATATATTTTTTACAAGAAGCTAAGACAACCAAAAATTTTACTTACTCTATTTAAATTTAGATTGAGGGATTTGACTGCAGAATTTCCAACATTCCCAACAAAAATCTCCAAAAGGCGTGGTTGAATGAAATAAGTGAATAAAAAATAAATTTAAATTTTATCCATTTTTTTTAAAATAACTAAAATCTAACAATTGAATTGCAGAAGTCCACGTAATTTTTTTTAAGCCAACCAACGATTTTATTAAGAAATTTATTTTCCCCCCACCCCTGACACGCCCCCATCCCCCTTCCCAAATTATAAAAATCTCTATTTCTTTAACAAATAATACCTCTTATCCTATATATATATATATATATATATATTAATTTAAAAATAACATATATACTTATTTCATTTTATTAATAACATATATACTTCATATATCACACTGGGAAAATAAGCAATGTGGCTCTGATACCATGCATCAGGAGCTCCGCAGCAGAACCTCCTTATATGTCTCAAAGCTCTAGAACCTCCATTTTTGGAGCTTACGGACAAATGCAGTTTATCGAGTATGAATCTGCTGGCTCAGCCCTCAGAATAATTCATATGAAGTCCATTGAAGACATTTCAGCCATTGATAAACAAGTAAGAAAATATTATTTACATGTGAAATGTTGTTCGTTGAAAATAAAAGATATGAATTTTCATTACCGGCGCATGTCACATAATTACCACATTCTCAATTGTGTGAATGATGCCAATTTTCGACATACCTACATTGCTTATTTACCAGTTGAGTTACAGCGAGAGATACAAAAAGTTATTTTTCAACATAAAAATAGATGAAAGATATTTATTTTGGAGAACTTCATCAAATGGTTCTCTTAGCTTGAGTAAGGCTCTGTGAGAATCAAGACGTGTTGAGAATACTACTTGAACAACAAAATATCTATTTATTTATTTTTATTTTATTTCATTATCTTTATTTGATATTATTATATGATGACATGTAATAAATAACATAATTTTAATCATATATGTTTCTGTACCAAGAACGAGAAGGAAGAAAAAAATAAAGGAAAAAATATTCTTATCCATATATATAGACCTACTTTTTGGTAAAAAATGCTCTATTTTTTATTAATATTTTATTAATTATTGATTGGGTTGCTTTTATTACTCTTAACAAGAAGCTACTGGATTTCTCTTAATTTATTTAATAAAATATCCTTATTATAATTTACTTAATAAATTTAAGATATTTTTTATCTTATAAATTAAATATAACAAACACATACAATATTAACAAATTATACTTTAATATATTATCTTGCTAATTTAGTGCTTCAATGTTCTTCTTTTACACAATTGTACAGGGGATTTTCCGCCTACAGCTATTGTTAAATCGCTATTATGAGGTTTATTGGGGATTATCTTCTTATATGTTCTGTCAACAAATTTCAATATGATAGTATACTTTCATTTCATGATATATTAAAAAAAAAAACAAATAATTTACACATGTTTATATACATATAGTCACGAAAATGCCACATATGATTTGATATCTCCATATGTGTGCCTAAAAATATGCCTTGATGGTAAAAAAAATTTAGAATTTGATTGTCTAATCCTAGATTCAAGTTCAGAAGTATATTTTTTACAATAACCTGGGACAACTAAAAATTTTACTTACTCTACTTAAATTTAGATTGAGGGAATTGACTGCGAAATTTTCAATATTCCCTACAAATGCGTGGTTGAATGAAATAAGTGAATAAAATTTAAATTTAAATTTTATCCATTTTTTTTAAAAAAAAAATAACTAAAATTTAACAAGTGAATTGCAGAAGTCCACGTAATTTTTTTAAGCCAGCCAGCGGTTTTACTAAGAAATTTGCTTTTCCCCCACCCCGGAGACGCCCCCCGTCTCCCATCCTCAAATTACAAACATCTTCATTTCTTTAATAAATAATACCCATTATCCCATATATATATATATAATATATATATATATATATTAAAATCTATATATTAATTTTAAAATAACATATATACTTATTTCATTTTATTAATAACATATATATTTATTTCATTTTATTAATAACATATACACTTCAAATATCTCACTGGGAAAATAAGCAACGTGGCTCTGATACCATACGCCCGAAGCCCTGCAACATAACCTCTTTATATGTCTCAAAGCTCTAGAACCTCCCTTCTTGGAGCTTATAGACAAATGCGGTTTATACAGAATGAATCCGATGGCCCAGCCCTCAGAATAATTCATATGAAGGTCCTTGAAGACATTTCAGCCATTGATAAACAAGTAAGAAAATATTATTTACATATGGAATGTTTTCGTTGAAAGTAAAAGATTTGGATTTCCATTATCAGCGCATGTCACATAAGTACCACATTCTCAATTGTGTGAATGATGCCAACTTTCGACGTACCTACATTGCTTATTTATCAGTTGAGTTAAAACTAGAGATACAAAGAGTTATTTTTCAGACAAATAAATAGATGAAAGATATTTATCTTGGAGAACTTCATCAAATGGTTCTCTTAGCTCGAGTAAGGCTCTCTGAGAATCAAGACATGTTCAAAATGCTACTTGAACAATAAAATATCTATGTATTATTTATTTTATTTTATTTCATTATCTTTATTTGATTATATAACGTAATTTTAATCATAATGTTTTTTCTACCAAGAACGAGAAGGAAGAAAAAACAAAGGAAAAAATTATTCTTATCCATCTATATAGACTTACTTTTTGGTCAAAAATGCTATACTTTTTAATTAACATTTTATTAATTATTAATTGGGTTACTTTTATTACTCTTAACAAGGAACTATTGGATTTCTCTTAATTTATTTAATAAAATATCGTTATTATAATTAATTTACTAAATTTTATTTAATAAATTTAAGACATTTTTTTATCTTATAAATTAAATATAACAAACACATACAATATTAACAAATTATACTTCGATATATTATCTTACTAATTTAGAACTTTAATGTTCTACTTTTACACAACTGTACAAGGTATTTTCCGCCTAGAGCTATTGTTAAATCGCTATTATGAGGATTATTGGGATTATCTTCTTATTAGGTTATGTCAATAATTTTCAATATGAAAGTCCTGATATAATAAAAGAAAAAAAAAATAATTTACACACACACGTGTATATATATATAGTCAAGAAAATGCCACGTATGATTTGGTATCTCCATATGTGTGCCTAAATTATGCCTTATGGTAAAAAAAACTTAGAATTTGATTGTCTAATCTTAGATTCAAGTTAAGAAGTATATTTTTTTACTTACTCTACTTTTAAATTTAGATGGAGGGATTTGACGATGAAATTTTCAACATTCCCAATAAAAATCTCCAAAGGCGTAGTTGAATGAAATAAGTGAATAAAATTTAAATTTAAATTTTATCCAATTTTTTTAAATAACTAAAATCTAACAAGTGAACTGCAGAAATCCACGTAATATTTTTTAAGCCAAGCAGCGATTTTATTAAGAAATTTGCTTCTCCCATTCTCGTGACACATCCCCCCTGTCCCCCTCCCCAAATTACAAAATCTCCCTTTCTTTAACAAATAATACCCTTTATCCCATATATATATATATTGAAAAATAACATATATACTTATTTCATTTTATTAGTTAAATTTTTTATATTATAGTTTTTTTTGGTTAAATTTTTATTTTTTTTATCTTTATATATCTATTATTTTTTATAATAAAAGTAGTATTAAATAAATTAAAAAATAATTACAAAAATTAAATGAATAAATGAACACAAAATAAATAACAATTAAGACAAAATTTGTAATATTTATTAAACAAATTAAAAATAATAAATATATAAAGAGTAAAAAATATTATAAATTTAACAAAATAAATAATTTATAAAATAAATATATTTAATTAATAAAATAACAAAATACATGTAAATATTTGTTTTGGAAAACATTTTAAGAAAGGAGGCATTTTAGTAATTCCATGGGGGGAGGGGAGAATGTGCAGGGGCCGTTTATTGAAGTTAGTTTCTGATCACATTCAGTTTCCATTTATATAATACGTTCACAGGATTCTCTCTAAACTTACCTTTACATTACACAAACTAAGAGAGAGAAAGTTAAGTGCTGTGCTGCATTTGCAAATGGCGGATGCGGATCAGAGAGTCCAAGTCATCGCATCCAAATGCTATTCAAGCGACACAATTCCTGAAGAGTTCATAAGACCTGAAAATGAACAGCCAGCAATCACAACATACGACGGCCCAGTTCCTGAAATCCCCACGATCGATCTCAACGACCCGGATCAAGAAAGACTCGTCCGTTCCATTGCGGATGCTAGCCAGCAATGGGGGATCTTCCAGGTTATTAACCACGGGATTCCCAGTGATCTCATCCGCAAACTACAAGCCGTTGGAAAAGAATTTTTCGAACTTCCTCAGGAAGAAAAAGAAGTCTATTCTCGTCCACCTGATGATGCAACAAATATCGAAGGGTACGGCACCAAGCTAGTAAAAGAAGTTAATGGAAAGAAATCTTGGACTGATAATCTTTTCCACAAGATTTGGCCTCATCGTTCTATCAACTACAGGTTCTGGCCCAAGAACCCTCCTTCTTACAGAGAGGTGAATGAGGAGTATGCAAGGCACGTGAGGGAGGTGGTGGACAAGTTGTTTATGAATCTTTCGTTAGGGTTAGGTGTTGAAGGGCATGTTTTGAAAGAAGCTTCGGGAGGAGAGGAGATAGAGTACTTGCTCAAGATCAATTATTATCCGCCATGCCCACGTCCTGATCTTGCTCTTGGAGTGGTGGCACACACTGATCTTTCTACCATCACCATTCTTGTGTCTAATGACGTCCCTGGATTGCAAGTGTTTAAGGATGACCGTTGGATTGATGCAAAGTACATCCCCAATGCCCTGATTATTCACATCGGTGATCAGATCGAGGTACCTTTCCGACTTTTGTTATCTACTAATTATCTTCACTTATGTTATTAGGATAATAATATACTTATAAATACTTATTTTTAAAGAAAAATAATTGACTGTTTACATAATAATTGAAGATAAAAAATACATAATTTTCATTGTCATATGATCATTAAATATTTTAAATTTCATGGTTAAAGAAAAAGAAAAATATAAAATAATATCTAATTTGAACGCGGGTAGACGGTTTAGGTGGTTCGGGTCAATGTTCGGGTCACAATTTGCCGTTTGTGTGGTTCGAGAACCGACCCAAAATTTACGGTTCGGTTCAGACTAACCCAAAATTATTTTCAATATTTTTTCAAACCACGTGGTTCGATTCGGAATCGAAACCGTGCACATCTCTACTTCCAACTAGGGGTGGCAAAACGAATCAACGAATCGAATTTGTATCGAATCTTAAACGAATCGAATCAAAATGTAATGGATTCGTATTCGATTCGTTTATTAAACGAATCCTAATATCAGGATTCGTATTCGATTCGTTTATTAAACGAATCGAATACGAATATTCGTTTATTCGTTTAGTCAATGATATTATTTAATAAAATAATTTACCACACTTGATTTATATTAATTCTTCATAAATATATACATATGAAATATGTAATTAATATATTTACTAAAAATACCTCACCAAATATCGAAAATATTATTTTTTTTTTCTATGATAATTAGCTATAATTTCTCGAATCTTAATTGAAGATTAACAAGAACTAGTAAATAAAAATAAAAAAACGAATCATAAACGAATAAATGAATCAATGAGCCTAAATTCGTATTCGATTCGTTTAATAAACGAATCGAATCGAATTGACCCATTTATTAAACGAATCCATTTTTTCAAACCCGTATTTGCTTTAAAGCGAATCGAATCGAACGAATAAACAAATCATGACCCAAATTACCACCCCTACTTCCAACATATATGGTCTTCTAGAAAATGCATTAAATAATATTAATTTAATGCATTAAATAATTTTTCTTCCAAAGAAGTGGTCTTCTAGAAAATGCATTAAATGATATAGAAAATGGTAGTCTTCTAGAAAATGCATTAAATAATATCAACAGAAGTGGGGTGTTTTAATTTTGGGAATATATTCTTTAACAAAAGTTTTGATTGGAAAATGAAAAAAAGTAATTAATGTTTTGATTTTTTTTTTTTATTCTCATAAAAATAATGTCAATTTTTTTTAAAAAAATTAATTTTCAATGAGTGTGGTAAGAATATTTGGTTAGCATTATCATTTTATTTTAGAGCTTTTGAAATAAGATTGAGGAATGATGTGCAGATACTGAGCAATGGCAAATACAAAGCAGCAGTGCATAGAAGCACTGTTAATAAGGAGAAGGCAAGAATGTCTTGGCCGGTATTCTTAGAGCCACCTGCTGGTCTTGTGTTGGGTCCCCTTCCTCAACTCGTTAACGTTGAAAATCCACCCAAATACAAGGCTAATAATTTTAAGGATTACAGGTATTGTAAACTTAACAAACTTCCTCTCTAGATTTTCATTATGACAAGAACTTCAATAATTAAGGCCATATTGTTTTATGGCCGTTCTTGTTATTTCTCATCTGCACTTTCTGATGTGTGTAAGTTATCTCTGGTATTACCAAGAATAAATGTGCGTTTAATAAAATAATGCTCCAGTTTTATTTAGATTTTCAGTATCCACCTTCTGATAATAATGTTGGGTAGAGATAGCAACAAATATGATATCCATAATTTTTGAGATATCTGCGTCCAAAATTAAAATCTCATTTATACAATTTATCTATATCAGTTAATTTCGGGATCGGTATATGTATCCATCCATAAATGCAAATGTTCATATCCGTACAAATAAAATCAGAAAGTAGAATATATTAATACAATTATCACACACACATATATAAGGTTATAATTAACACAATACTATCAATTTAACACAAGTTTAAAGCTTAATTTCAACACAATCAAACTACATAATATCATTTTTTTTTAATTATTGGATAGATAGCTAATATCTGATTCTAATATCCACGATCGTTCAATATCGCCTGAGGATAGATAGCCTCATTATTTGGAGAAAATCCACAATACAATTGAGGTATCATGTCATTCGTGCAACAATCAAATAATTCATTACCACACATGTTAAAATATTAAAAAACAACTAGAAAGATTAATATTAAATCATACATATCATTTACTAATTTTTTGACGGTATCACGTCACCGGTGCCTCCGTTTTACCCTCAATTACTTGATATCCATTTGGGAATCTCGTGTGGAAGGTTCCAACGTCTTTGATGCACCCCATCCCATTACTTACAGACGGCAAAAGAATAATTGTACCCAAACCCAGACATGCACAGGCCTGCATGGTCTGGGCCCGCTGGAGTCTTAGGTTGCCACCCGCAACGCATGTTTCCATTTTTGATGTTGTGATTTCGTCATTTTCTTTCCTTTTTTTAAAAAATGGAACACTTAATTATACTCAGCTAAAAGGATTTTATATCCGGTGCCGAATATTTTATAATCTTTTACTACTCATATATTTATAATAATAAATACATATAAATTTTAATCTAATAACTATCAATTATTATTTATAAAAAAATTAAATTAAATAATTCAATTCAATACTAAATTCAAGCTCAGCTAAACAAAAATAAAATGAATCTGACAAACAAATATAGTTTCACTGGGGCGACTTAGAAATTTGAAGGGCCAAGACAAGAGTCATGCTTACGTCTGAATACTGTTTTCATCTAAACTGCAACTACAAAATCAATTAGTACAAAACTTAATCAGCTTTGATATTCTAAACCTCTGGGCACCAAGTATAATATTGAAATAGGAACTTCCGTTGCCAGTAAGTAAATGTGAAATATTAACTATTTAGAGTCCAGAAATATGGGGCTTCTTAATTTGAGTGGTCACCTGCCCTCATCTTTTAATTCGATTGGTCAAAATAGTGTATTTTATAGTGATAATATTGAGAGGTGATTTGTGTGTATATGACGATTGGCAAATGCAATAATATCGTCCCATATGCGTGGTTTGATGTTAAGGAATTTAAGATTTCATTATTGAATTTGAATATAAAATATATATTTTTTTTTATAAAAATTTATGATAATAAAAATTTTATATGCTCCGTTTAATTTGAGATTAGATAATTTAATGGTGAAATTTACCACCGCTATAAAAATAAAATAAATGCAAGAATATCTCTGGTTAAAGTCGTTGTAGCGTGTCTATTCTTCATTCTAGTAAATTTTTTTTTCAAAATGATAACACATATAATAATAATAATAATAATAAAGTTATTGTCACTCTGACAAAAATAAAATAAATAAATTTAGGCCCCTGAGGCTGAGACTGTCCTTAAAATACGTGGAACTAAATAAATGGAAATACTGGGAAACAGACAAGACAGTATTGGTATATGTGTGGGCGTGGAAAAAAGGAAAACAGTAATTCGAAAATAGAAGAAAAACAAAAACTCACACAGAAAAACACAAAAAGTGCAGAACATAATCCCCACAATCACATTACTCCGCCGGAAGAGTTTGGTCTTTTTGTTTCGTTTTTGGCGGGAACTGGTATATATGGAAGCATCAGCCGACTCTTCTTCTCCGTTTTCGCCTGAATCCAACTTTCGTGACCTCGATGATGTCTACTTGCAGGTCTATCTTTTCTCTCTCTATTTTTTTTAATAAAAAAATAAATCTGTTGAAAGAATGTATAAACTAAATGACTGTTAGCTCAAGTATGTATAAACAAATCAGTAAAAAAATATTTCTATTAATAAATGAATATTCATTTATAGAATCAAAGATTACAAGTTACTTCTGCTCTGATGTGAGCTTGTAAGATTAATTGTATAATTATGAATTTAGCAGCCTTGAGTTTTTACTCTTTAGTGTGTTCATTTTCTTTTTAAGTAATATCATTTTCCTTTTAATCCTTTCAGACTCAAGCAAGAATATGGCTGGGAGAAGTTCTCCATACAAGAATTGACGAAAATGTGAACATGTCTGATTTATTAGCTGATGGAGAGTTGCTGTAGGTCCTCTTATTTTGATTTTATTCTGTGGAATTTCGATTGTGGATATGGCTTCTTCTCAAGCCCTATCATATATTGATCATTAGTAAAGCATGCATGACCTGCTGAATTTTAATTCAATCTTGTGCTTACCCTGAACAAACTTTAATTTGTTAAGGGGACAAGTGGTATCCATTCATTCAATATGATACTGTTATTATTCCCAAACCCCAAGCTTTAGTTGTGCTAAGAATTTGTACTTATATGTATATAGTGATGCAATGTACAATAGAGAAGAAACACAAAACAAAAAGGGAAATTTGGATGAAAAAAGAAGAAATATGTACTGAAATTAGGATGTTTCCGATGGGGGCATCACCTTAAGCCTTCCATTCTCGATCAAGATATCAATATTTATTGCACTGTTGTCTTATTAAATATATATAACTTAGTTAAAGCAAGTTCTCTGCTGTGTTTTTCTGGCGTTGTTTCATTTTGCAGCTTTGAAGTGTCGGGAATAGTATGGAGAATGTTGTTGACGAGGTATAAGGAGCTAAGACGTATAGAAGCATTCAAATATGAGCCATTTGCTTCTAGGAAGAGCAGCAGGAGCTATATGCCTTATTCTAATGTGGATTCCTTTTTGAAGGTAATCTTCACCATCTTGCTACTCCTGCTGGGATTTGAGTATAGCACGTTATGGTCTGACCTTAACAAAATTGTCTAAAAAGTATGTGGTTCACATTCATCCTCTGTATGCAGTGCACCCACAATCAATATTTCGATATGCAAGAATTCACAAACTTAACTTTGCATTCCTCGGGTTCAATCCAAATTTGGATTGTTTGATTATCTTTAGAGGGCTACATGAGTCAAAAGGAATATTTAGGTAATTGCACTCTTTTTTTTCTTTTAACGTAATTAATGTCTTTTGTTTTTTCTAAATACAGATTTGCAAAATCATGGGATTAACTGGAATTGATCTCTTTTCCCCGTCTGATGTTGTTGAGAAAAGATGTACTCGAAAAGTTTGTATGTGTATACGCTCCCTTTCAAAGAAAGCAAGGTCAAAGCAATTGAATGTAAGATTCTTATCTATTCTCCTCATAAGCATTTACGCTTGCACATGCATTACTACGGATTATGATTAATCCCCTAGTCAATTTGACAATACAAGCTGTCACAGGTTCCAGATTTTGATATGGTTTCTTATACGGTTGCTATGCCAACGGATAATGTTGAATGCATTCGTAGAATTTTGGAGCAGTCACAACGCGGCTTTTTGCGCAATGCTAGTCCCAACTCAGACCAAGTTTTACTGGAAAATCTCATGAAGGTAAAGATTATTAGCTTTTCCCTTAAATTGAAGAAAGAAAACACTATTTTTTTCGTGGTGTCTGCTATGAGGGAAAGATATTGTTGAGTCCAGCATCTGAATTGGTTGTAAGAGTTTTTTCTTTTGTGAATCTGCTTCATTCGTGTTTTTGACATTTTGCACCATCCTTTGTAGATAAATTCCGTTGCAGCCTCTAACGGAAAGTTTGATACATGCCCCGAAGAGTCTGTCGATGATTCAGACTGTAATTTTGTGACTCAACCTGATGGCTCCTCAATCACTTGCTCTTATGATGCTTCATCCCAGATAAATTCTAATTTAACGGATTCTCCTGTAGTGTCTTCAGTGGTTGAAAAACATGCTCTGGCTCGATATTTTTCTCCATCAGAAAACCGTGTGCATCAATTTGAATCTCTGTTTTTGGATGAATCATCTGGATCTTGTAGCTTACTGCTTGGGGAAGATGATTATCTACAGGATAGTTTTTCACCTTCTTCATGTGTTGATTCATCGATCCGTTTAAGTGGTAGGACTGGTCCTGCGAAAACCTTCAGGCATAGCCATGAAACTGGTGCACCGTACTTCCATGACCTTGATTTACAAAATGATGTTTTAGAGGGTTTTATGGGTTGCAGCACACAAGAAAGAAGCGATGTCAACAATCAGTTACCAATTTCAGATATTATTTTCCAGGAAACCGGTACTGGCAACCCTATTCAGTTTGATGGAAATGACGGTTGTTTTACAGAATACGGAAGTCCCAGTTCTCATGGGTCAAATTCAACACCAAAGACCATTGAAAATGGATTTAGAAGCAAGCTTTATGACATCAATGATTTGGAAGTGTCTTCAGCTGCTGAAATTAAGCCGGTGTCAGATGTTGTATTGAACTTGGATTTTGATGATCGACCAGATGCAAGATATGATAGCAAAATCTTGTCACCTGAATTTCAAGATCATGGGTCTCGCCTTATGAATAATGAATCTCAGAACATGTTCATATATAAGACACCAGTGCATCATGCAACTTCCGTCACTGACAGTGACAGGCCACCTACTGGCATGGAAATCATCAATGCTGGCTTCTCTACCAAGCCTTTCCTACCATGTTCAGATGCCCAATCATGTACCATAAATAATTCAGATTATGATAATTCATACTATGAAAGATCCTGCATATCCGTAGAATCAAAGGTGGAATATGATGAGGGCAAATGGTCTCCAACAGAATCAAATGCTTTAAAAGACGTACATTGCGATCAATGCTTAGAGTTGTTGTCGGGTCAGTCTTATTCCCTGTTTGACTTTCATCCATGGGATCAGAAAGGCAAATGTGCAGTTGATACGACAAAAAATGAAAATTATGGGAATAATGATCATCGGACTCCCCAATCTGTTTCTCAAGAGGATTTACAAGTGGAAAATACTTCTTGTTACCCGGCTAAACCTACAGCAGATACATTAGTTCAGGACATCAAGTCGGATGTTGCTAACAGTGACAAAGGGGCACTGAATGCTACAATGTTTGAATCAGATCAGCCAAATAATCACTCTCAGTCAAAACTTAAGTGTGCAGATGAAGATTCTGCTTCCCAGCATTGGCATGGAATGATTCGACTTAACAGTGACCAAAATAGACATATACTATGTACTGCCTCCGAGGATCATCCTTTGGTACAACAGGATGCTGTCTATCCTCCCACTACAATTGAACCAATACTAGATGAAGATTCCTGCTCAACGACTGACTGTCCAGAAAATTTGGGTTGTCAAAGTTCTCAAGTGAGTAAAGAGCACAAAAATGATTCTTGCTGTGCAAGAAATATATGTGACACGCAGAGCCAGGTTCGCCACTTCTTTTAATCTTTTGGTTATTTGGTTTCTTTTCAGAATTCTTGATCCCCAAACATTTATCGGCTTACCTATCATGTTGAACAGAATAACCAAAAACATGAAGAGGTGGAAATTCTTGCAGTTGAAAATTCTGATAGAACAGATGATCCGAGTGCAGCGAAACACAAGTCTTATGGAAGGCTACTGCTCAAGTCTGTAGTAAGGGGAACTGTGGTTTTTGGTGCGCTGTTTCTCTTCCTTCAACTCAGGTTCGACCCCATATATGTTTCTCATCAGGGAAAAAAAATGATTGAACTAAAATAGGATTAGCTCACTAAGCAGGCAGTCTCACATTATGTAAGGTGTCTATTATTTGATTTAACAATACTTGCATTACAGGAAAAGTAGCAGAGAGGAAGCAGGTGAATCAAACATGCAACTAGGCAAGGTAAAGGATGGAAATGGTGTGAAGCTCTCAAGGCAGAAGCAGCTGAAAGAAAGCAAAGTAAATGGGGTTTATCCAGCTAATAAGCTTCGATTTTAGGATTTAATAGAAATTGATATAAAATATGTTGTATATATAATGTCATTAAACATAAAACAAACATGCTTTAACACTCAAATTCAGAAAACAAATTTCAGATCTACTTTTACATATATGTACCCTAAAACCCTAAAACTTTGAGAATAAAGAAAAACCTGAATTCGTGATGAAACTTTTGATCCGAGTCGAGATTAATCTCTGTCCTTAAGAACTTATCAGCCCCGTCTCGGTGCTCTACGAGTTTTGTGGCTAATGTTCTCCTAGGATAACCCAGATTCCTCTTGTTCAAAGAACACTCCTTAACAAGATCTCGAATTAGGAATTGGAGGAACTCTCTCTCTCTGACTCAAAAACGAAATTATGAGACTCAAGACTTGTTTTCTGTTCTGGATCCTAAGAATGAACCTCCAAAGCCCTTTAAATAGACATAGAATGGTGCTTTAAGGGCACCATTTGGTTGTGGTGTAACCCTCCTAAGGGTTATACCACTTCCATGCACCATTTGGAGCCCAAAGAGTGTTCTTCTAAATGGGAGGACATGTCATCTTGGGGTACCATCCAAGGGAAATGTCCCTCCTCCATCCAAACACAATAATTTAGAGAATTTCCTACAATCCTCCACAATTCTCTAAATATTCATGCAAACACTTGAGAGAGTTTACGTGAACTAAAGCTGCATCGAAATAGGTAGCTTTCGCCTTGAACCTTTCCTAGTGAATGACAATCGGATTTACTTGGCAAACCAGTGACCCATAGTCTTGAACTGTTCTGCTGTTGGTGTAAACCAAGACAATTGCCAACACACAGCTTTACTTCAACCATTTCCCGTTCTACGGTTGTGTTCATTTCGGCCCTGAACAACGGTCCTAGATTCATCAAGTACTTTAGGGTAACCCGCCTTTAAAGGTTCTCATAGAAGCGGCCTCACTTCTTACTTGAAATAGGTGATCTACTATGAAGATGTAATATGCCTTTACCCCAATTAGGACTCATCTCCTAATATAGTGATCATTAAAAGCCTTAGCTTATCCTAACCTTGACAGACAGCACTCTGCGTCATTATCGGAATGGGAAAGAGTACAAAACTCTTTAGTGCTTGTTTTGAATTGCACAAAGTTTCTGTTGTCCTTTTTGAACCTAGATCTTGGGATCTCCAGTCAGCTAGGTTGGGTTTCCACAGTGACAATTCTTACATTATAGGCTTCAAGCTCATTCCCCTCGATGACTTCTCAACTTGCTCTCGAGGTAAACCTTTAGTTAGTGGATCCGCTAGGTTTTCCTTCGACTTAACATAATTGATCGATATTATGCCACTTTAGAGCAGTTGACGTATGGTATTATGTCTCCGACGAAAATGTCGAGACTTACCATTATAAATTGTATTTTGGGCTCTCCCAATAGCCGATTGGCTATCACCAGTTTGGGCCAACTAGGAATATCCTCCAGGAAGTTTCTAAGTCATTCTGATTCTTCCGCTGTTTTGTCTAACGTTATGAACTCTAATTCCATAGTAGACCGGAAAATACATGTTTGCCAAGAGGATTTCCATGACATGGCTGCATTACCAAGTGTGAAAACAAATCCACTCGTAGATTTGGAATCCACTGTATCAGATATCCAGTTAGCATCGTTGTATCCCTCTAGAACAACAAGATATCTCTCGTAATGTAGCCCATATTTTGAAGTTTCTCATACCTCAAAACTTTTAATATGGCTTTCCAGTGGTTATGTCCTGGATTGCTAGTATATCTGCTAAGCCTGTTCACAGCTTGAGCGATATTAGGTCGTGTGCAATTCATGAGATACATCAGACTTCCGATAATCCTCGAATACTTTAATTGCGATACGCTTGAGCCAGTATTCTTTGATAGATGAAGAGTTATGTTACTACTCCCAAATCTTTCATATCAAATTTACTGGTAACACTTTCTTTGTAATTGAATCATTTCATGATTATTACCAATTATCAGCATATCTTCTATATAGAGACATACAAAGACGTATCATTTTTGAGTTGATTTGGTGTACACACTGTAGATCCTGATTTCGGTCGAGGTCCACAATTGAGATTGAGTAGGGGGGCACAAGCGAACCTGCAAAATAAGAATAAGCAAAAGAGGTGATTACTGCCCACCGGTGTGATGGAAACCGTAGGCTCTCCGACGCTCAAGTTAGCCAAAAGAATGAGAAAATCTAAGTAGAAAGGATTCATGTGTTAGGATACCCAAACCAATGATCAATTGCCGTGAGGGCGGATTGTTAGATATTATCTGATGATAGGAGTTGTCTTCGGATCCCCATTTTGTTCTTTGCCTTGCTCTTTTATAGGATTCCTCTTCTGCCCGTTGGAGACTTCTCTGGCGATGTAATAATTTCAGGTCTTTTAGATCTCATAACCGTTGATTTCATGATGGCGGTCATGAATTCGGATCCACTTCCTGATCTTTGTAACTGGCGTCCGTTTGTCTGTCTTTAATGATTTTGGGCTCATGAGGCGGCCCATGGATCTTCTTCTGGGCTCCAGGTCTTGCGGCTGGCTTTGGTGGTAAAAGTCGATTTTACCCCTGGCCCAAATTTGGCCCGTACAGTTTGTCCCCTACTCTCTAAGTCTGGATTGTCCCTGACTTTGAGAGTATCATCTGTCGAATGTGTCGAGGTTTGTATGATTACTGCCCTGATTTTGGCGATGGAAGGTTTCAGATCTACTTATCTTTGTCGTACGTGGCGAGTAGATTCAACGATTATATTTGATTCGACATGAAACGCCAGGGATGTCCATTGGTCGATTTGAACCAGACGATGGCTAAGGACCACACTTGACATGTCGTAAGTGTCGAGTGTGTTTTCGATTGTTTTTGACTCGACAAGAGTCATCAGGGATGTTCCTAGGTTGACTCGAGCCAGTTGGCTCAGGATCGCATTCGTAGGTGTTGAGTATGACTGTATTTGATTCGACAAGAGTCATCAGGGATGTTCCTAGGTCGACTCGAGCCAGTTGGCTCAGGATCGTATTCGACATGACATAGGTGTTGAGTATGACTGTATTTGACTCGACAAGAGTCATCAAGGATGTTCCTAGGTCGACTCGAGCCAGTTGGCTCAGGATTGTATTCGACATGACATAGGTGTTGAGTATAACTGTATTTGACTCGACAAGAGTCATCAATGATGTTCCTAGGTCGACTCGAGCCAGTTGGCTCAGGATCGCTTTCGACATGTTGAATGTGTCATACGGATTTCATGATTCTATGACTTGGCATGAATCATGTAGGGGATGTCCCCTGGTCGACTAAACCATATGGTGGTTCAGGAAATGACATCACTCGACTTGTCGTATGAGTCGTGCGTATTTCATGTTTCCTTTACTACATGAATCATGTGGGGGATGTCCTCTAGTCGACTGAACCAGATGGTGGTTCAGGGTTAATATTTTTCGACACGTCGTATGAGTCGATAATTTTCATGACTCCATGACTGCATGAATCATGTGGGGGATGTCCCCTGGTCGACTGAACCAGGTGGTGGTTCAGGAATAATATTACTCGACTTGTCGTATGAGTCGTGAATACTTCATGATCTTAGACTGAGTGAATCATGTGGGGAATGTCCCCTGGTCGACTGAACCAGATGGTGGTTCAGGGTTAATATTATTCGACACGTCGTATGAGTCGATAATATTCCATGACTCCATGACTGCATGAATCATGTGGGGGATGTCCCCTGGTCGACTGAACCAGGTGGTGGTTCAGGAATATAATTACTCGACTTGTCGTATGAGTCGTAAATACTTCATGATTCTTGACTGAGTGAATCATGTGGGGAATGTCCCCTGGTCGACTGAACCAGGGTGTGGTTCAGGATTAATATTATTCGACATGTCGTATGAGTCGATAATATTCCATGATTCCATGATTGCATGAATCATGTGGGGGATGTCCCCTGGTCGACTGAACCAGGTGGTGGTTCAGGAATTACTCGACTTGTCGTATGAGTCGATAATACTCCATGATTCCATGACTGCATGAATCATGTGGGGGATGTCCCCTGGTCGACTGAACCAGGTGGTGGTTCAGGAGTAATATTACTCGACTTGTCGAATGAGTCGATAATACTCCATGATTCCATGACTGCATGAATCATGTGGGGGATGTCCCCTGGTCGACTGAACCAGGTGGTGGTTCAGGAGTAATATTACTCGACTTGTCGAATGAGTCGAGAATACTCCATGATTCCATGATGCATGAATCATGTGGGGGATGTCCCCTGGTCGACTGAACCAGGTGGTGGTTCTAAATTACTCGACATGTCGTATGAGTCGATAATATTCCATGATTCCATGATTGCATGAATCATGTGGGGGATGTCCCCTGGTCGACTGAACCAGGTGGTGGTTCAGGAATATATTACTCGACTTGTCGTATGACTGTTCGCTATTCATGGTTCTTAAATTTCATTGGGCGTCGTGCCAAATATCGAGGAGATAGTTTGTCGAGTTTGTTGTAAATGTTTGATGGCACTGATATTCCATTCGACGATTCCGTTTGAAAATGGTTCTGGCTTTGCACACGTGTCATCTGATGCTGCAAGACCTAATGCGAGTAACGAGGCGTCCATTTGGGCGGGAATCTTGGCGCCAGATTTTTAGGTAGCATGTATAAAGGAACCTTGGTTGTTTCATTTCGCCTTATCCGGAAGTCGAGTAAAAGGTGTGCTCTCAAGAGTTCTCGAGGTATTCTTCGAAATCTTCTTCTTGTTCTTCATTCCTTTAAACATTCATATTGAATACTCAAGCTGTTCTTAGAAAAGTTAAGCTGTTTGATCTCCTGGTCTGTGTGATTAGTTTTCAATTTATGTTTGTGGGTTTTGATCTTTAGGAGGTGGGCTACTTAGAGGTTTTAGTTGTTTAATGCTTGTCGTCTGGAATATGTCGAGTAGTGAATCTTTAGGCAGCTTAGGTGCCAAGATCGATAAATATGTCGAATCATCAAGTGAAACCGAGGGATCATCAAGTGAAAGTAAGGAGTTAGTAGAGTGTGGAAATAAGTCGTATCAAGATTTTATCGAAAGTGGTGCTGTTACCTTAGCTATGCCTTCTCCACCAGTAATCCCTGCCGAGGCTATTCCTTTGAGGTCTTTGCCCGCAATTGGGGAGTCGAGCGAATTACCTTGTACGAGTGAGCCTACCAACTTATTATCAAAGAATCCTGCAAGTCGAATGACTGGGAAAGTATTGAGAGAACTTAGCTGTATGTATAGGTTCCCTAACACTTTGGAACTCCGGGTGCCTTTGTCGAATGAAAGAATTGATTATCGGGTTCCTGGGTGGATGGGATTCTATGTGCGTCCATTTTTTAGGTCTGAGGTTTCCCATTCCGAGATTGGTTTGGGAGGTTTTGGATCATTTCCGAGTAGCTCCTTCACAGCTGATGCCGAATGCATGGAGGATCTTATTGTCGATTGAATGTTTAGCCTTTGAACTGGGGGTACTCTTCGAGGTGAAGGACGTTTTAGAGACGTACTATCTGAAGGAACATTTGAAGGAGAAGGGAAGGTATACGTTGATTCTTCGTCAAAGAAAGACGCATCTAGTCACTGGATTGCCAACTAATGATAGGGGAAATTGGCAGTCTTATTATTTCTTTGTGAAGGGTGAGGGTATATTTGGATCGGCCGGGGTTGGTCGAATCCCGAGTTTTGGTGTTTGTCGAGTGAGTAACGAGCTCTCTCGCTTTTCTTCAATCTTTGAGTCGTTCATTTGTCTTTGAGTAATCATGATCTTATTGTTGCAGGTCCTCACGGAACAAGTCATTCGTCAAGACTGCACGTACAACCTCCAACACCAAAGCCATCTTGTCACTGCCGGTCGAAAAAAGGGATTGCAAAACAATTTTAACGGAAAAGAGGTTAAGGTCGACTCCACTGTGGAAAGAAATCTTTCACCGAGAAGGTAAAGTTCTGGCCTTATGTAACGACGTTTTGTCCGTGATAAATAGTAGATGGTCGTGTCAAAAGTTATATGGGGGAAATAGATATCGAGAGCCCTTAAAATCCGAGGAATTTTTATGCGCAGAGGAAATGATGACTGGGCCTTTCACCGTAGCTTCACTTGATGAAATGAAGAGCCGGAAAAAATCAAGGAAATTGAAGAAGAAAGAGTCGGAGGCTGAAAAAGAGGCTGGGTCTCAACAAAGAGAAATTGAAGCGGAGAAGGTGAAGTCGACCGCGACGATTTCTGCGGGGAAAAAGAGGAGGTTTGTTCCCGAGGTCGAGGAGGAAGATGATTCTGATAATCTCACCTTAAAGGTTCCACGGGAGTCGACTGCTATATCCGATCCTTCAAGTATCGATTCATTCGTAGGGGGACTTCTCCTCGAGGGGGATGAAGTAAGATTGGCACAGATTGGTCCCACGGAGGTCATGAAAAAAGCCATCGCACTGAATTATCAAGTAAGTAGCAACTCAATTTACTGTTATATTACTATTATTATTCTTTTTCCCTTTTTTTTTTTTAAAAAAAAAAAATATACTCGGCTGTCGTAGGCACTGGAATGTAGTCTATTCATGCGAAAAAATGTTGAATCTAATCAAAGAAGGACAAAGGAGCTGGAAGTCGCTGTCGGTGATGAGGAAGGAATCGTCAGAGTTGAAGTCTGGAATCATTGCTTCTCAAAGGAATGAAAGAGCTCTTGAGAAAGAATTGAAGGAAGTTAGGGCTGCGTTGCAATTGGAGAAGGAAACTGCTGAATTGACAATCGACAGCTACAAAGAAGGTTTCGAAAATGTGAAGAAAGAGAAGGAGCTATTGTTAGAGCAAATGGAGGATATCGCCATTGATTCCATGATGAGAAACAGGTGTGATTTAATGAGGGATTTCTTGGCTGGGAAACATGTCGACTGGAAACCTGAGAAGTGGATTAGAGAGTATGAGAGGCGCGAGGCCGGGATCTCTTCTTCGATAGATGATGCTTCCGAAGAGAAAGGATTGGAGGTTGAATCAAAGAAGAATGGGGCAGAAACAGACAGACTTGTCGCTGCTGAAACGGAAGACGTCGGAAGAAATGTGGAGGGGGAAGAAGTCATGGAGGAAGCTACTGAAACCCAAGATGGTGCGCCCGCCAGTCTTCCTGCGGCTACCGATGAAGCACCAGACAATGTCTAGGTTGTTCAGGTCTAAATTTAGCATTAAAATGTCGTATGAAATTAAGTCGATGATTTTGTCAGGAAAACTGTGATCACATTTTGTATGTGTTGTTTATGTCGTATGGGATTAGGAATACGATATTGTGATGTGGTTGTAAAAGTCGGTTGATATGTTAATGTGACAAACTTTGCTTTTATTCGAATGACTACTGCTGATTCCTTTATTCAATCTTAACAAAATTACTAACTGAACATATAATTGGAAACAAACAAATAAAAAACATAAGGGTTACCGGTTAAATCGCTTGAGATGCACTGCGTTCCAACTATTGCGTATGAGAACCCCTTCTAAATTCTGTAGCTTGTATGCACCTTTCCCAACGACTTTCGTGACGCGGTAAGGGCCTTCCCAATTCGGACCCAATTTCCCGTCGCCTACTTCCTTGGTGTTCTGGAACACTCTCCGTAAGACCCAATCTCCAGCCTTGAAATTCCTACTTCTAACGTTTTTGTCGAAGTATCTGGCCATTCTCTGTTGATATGCTGCCAGTCGAATGGAAGCTCGATCTCTTGCTTCTTCAATCGTGTCGAGATTGAAATTCATCAGTCGTTGATTGTTTTCTTCGTCGTCGAGATATTGGTAGCGTGTTGAAGGAATAACTTCTTCAGTCGGTATGACGGCTTCCGTTCCAAATGCTAATGCGAAAGGGGTTTCGCCTGTTGAAGACCTCGTCGTTGTCCTGTATGACCATAATACTCCTGGCAGTTCGTCGGCCCAGGCTCCTTTAGCTTTCTCCAACCTTTTCTTCAGGGTGTTCATGATCGTTTTGTTGGATGATTCGGCTTGTCCGTTCGCCTGTGGAAAGCGAGGGGTGAGAAGTTCAACTTTATGCCCCAATTCCTGCAGAAGTCTTGAAAGTGGTGGCTAATGAACTGTGCTCCGTTGTCGGTCACGATCTCCTTTGGTATGCCGAATCGGCAGATGATGTTTTTCCACACGAAAGTTTGGGCTTCCTTGTCGCGTATTCTGGCAAATGCTTCTGCTTCTATCCACTTTGAGTAGTAGTCTGTCATGACGAGCATGTACACTCGTTGGCCAGGTGCCGTTGGGAGTTTCCCAACAATGTCCATCCCCCACTTCATAAATGGCCATGGCGACAAGATGGGGTTCAGTTTCTCCGGAGGGAGGTGAGGTATTGGTGCGAATCTCTGGCATTTATCGCACTTCTTTGTGTATTCAGATGAATCGAATCTCATTGTAGGCCAGTAATATCCTGTCGTGTGCGCTCGTTGGGCTAAGCTCCTGCCACCAGAATGATTCCCACATTCCCCTTCATGCAACTCAGACAGAACATGTTGCGCTTCGTTAGGAGTGAGACATTTCAAGTAAGGTCCTGTGAACGATCTTTTTAACAGATGTCCGTCGAACAACACAAATCTGGCTGACTGTCTCTGAATTTTCTTTGCTTGAATTCTGTCGTCTGGAAGTATGCCGTCTTGCAGATACTTTATGATCGGTGTCATCCAACTGTCGACAGTGTCGAGCGCCGCGACAATCGCTTCTTCATTACAAATCGCGGGCCAGTTTAAGTACACGATTGGAATCGTTCGTGACTCGTTCCCCTCCATTGTCGAACCAAGGGTTGCTAATGCGTCAGCCTGGCAGTTTTCGCTTCTTGGGACCTGTATGATGGAAAATTTCTCAAAGCTCGATCGTAGGTCTCTTACCTTTCGTAGATAAGAAGCCATGGCTTGTCCTCTGGCTTGATACGACCCTTCAATCTGGTTCACAATCAACTGGGAATCAGTTTTTACTTCAATATCTCTAGCCCCCAATTCTTTAGCTAGTGACAGCCCAGCTACCAATGCTTCGTATTCCGCCTCGTTATTTGTAACTCGAAATCCGCACTTGATTGCTTGCTGTATTATGTCGCCGGTTGGAGTTATAAGCATGACCCCAAGACCGCACCCCTTTTTATTACTTGCCCCGTCGACCGCTAATTTCCAAGGTGTCTTTTGTTGGATGCAGTTGATATTGACTTCGGTTGCCGTAAGTAAACTGGGGGTGAAGTCGGCTACAAAGTCAGCCAGCGCCTGAGATTTGATAGCGGTTCTGGGCTGGTAAGTGATGTCGTGCTCTCCAAGTTCGATTGCCCACTTCATCAACCGTCCTGACATTTCCGGTTTATGAAGTATCCTTCTCAAAGGATAGGTCGTGTACACCGTGATCGGGTGCCCCTGGAAGTAGGGTCTGAGTTTTCTTGCTGCGGTAATAAGGGCGAAGGCTAATTTCTCCATCAAAGGGTAACGCGACTCTGCACCCAACAGCGCTTTGCTCACGTAGTAGACTGGTTGTTGGTCTCCTGCCTCTTCTCTTACTAAGACTCCACTGACCGCCTGCTCCGAAACACCCAAATATAGGAAAAGTCTCTCCAAGTCGTGTGGTTTGGACAGCAAAGGTGGTGTGGTGAGGTACAATTTGAGCTTTGTCAGTGCTTCCTCACAGGCGGGTGTCCAGTCAAAGCTGTTTCCTTTCTTCAAGGCTGAAAAGAACAAAAAGCTCTTATCTGTAGATTTGGAGATAAACCTATTTAGAGCTGCGATTCTCCCAGTTAGTCTCATGACATCTTTTGGGCTGGAAGGAGATGGGATGTCGAGGATCGATCTGATCTGTTCCGGATTCGCTTCGACCCCTCGCGAGTGACCACGTACCCCAAAAATTTTCCTGAAGCAACACCGAAAGCACATTTAGTTGGATTTAGTTTCATTCCATACCTATCCATGATGTCGAATGCTTCTTTCAGATGATTTAGGTGCTGCTCCGATTTGATCGACTTCACCAGCATATCGTCAATGTACACTTCCATGGTTTTCCCAATTTGGCCGTCGAACATCTTGTTGACGAGTCTTTGATATGTTGCTCCTGCGTTCTTTAGGCCAAAGGGCATGACTTTATAACAGAAAATTCCTTGTTGGTTACGAAGGCTGTCTTTTCTTGATCGCCCGGGTGCATGAAGATCTGGTTGTAGCCTGAGTATGCATCCATGAAACTTAATAACTCATGTCCCGCCGTCGCGTCGACCATAGAGTCTATGTGTGGAAGTGGAAATGAATCCTTTGGACAGGCCTTATTCAAATCTGTGAAGTCGATGCAAACTCTCCATTTCCCGTTCTTTTTCTTCACCACAACGACATTTGCGAGCCATTCCGGAAATTGGACTTCTTTTATAGCTCCATTCTCTAATAACTTCTGGACTTCTTCGTCGATGATCCGGTTCCGTTCTGGGGCAAATTTTCTTCTTTTCTGCCTAACCGGGGCATACTCTGGATCCACATGCAATTCGTGGGTCATGAGCGTTGGGTCGATCCCTGTCATATCTCTGTGGGACCATGCAAAACTGTCGTGTCGGCTCTTCAGAAACTCTGTGATGTCGGCTCGGAATTTCGGATCTAGTCCAGCGCCAATTAACGCCTTGTGATCTTCAAACTGTGGATGAATCTGAACCTCGTCGAGCTTCTCTATGTTCGGTAATGTCGGCTCCGAAACTCGAGGTTCAACCTGTAATTGCTATGCTGACTCGTCCTTCGCTTTCAGAGTGGTCTGGTAACAGCTCCTGGATGCCAACCTGTCGCCTCTGATTTCTTGTACCCCCCATTTAGTAGGGAATTTCATCACCTGATGGTAGGTTGACGAAACCGCTCTCATATCATGAATCCAGGGCCTCCCCATTATCAGGTTGTATGCGGAAGGGCATTCCATGACTAGAAATGTAGTCAGTTTGTTGATTCCAGCAACGTATACCGGAAGTGAAATTTCTCCCATCGTGAACTTCTGTTCCCCACTGAACCCGATCAACACTGTCGTCCGCCGATTGATTTTATCCAACTCTGTCCCCATGTCGGCGAGGGCGCTTGCGAAAATTACGTTTGCCGAGGAACCTGTATCGATCAACACCCGTTTGACCAAGAAATTCGCCACCTGCAAGGAAATGACCAGTGCATCATGGTGCGGGTTTAGGGTGTGAGATTTTTCATCGTCTGGGAACTCCAAGGTCAATTCTGTGAAGGCTTTTTCTACAGACGTTGCAGTATGAGAAACATTATTGATCAGAGCCCTTGTATGTCGCTTGGCAGCCGAGTAAGTTGTTCCACTGATTCCCGAACCTCCTGAAATAACGTTGACTGTGTTATTTATAGGGGGTGGTAGGACAGGATCTTCTCCCTGGTTGGTTTTTTCCTCCTCCCTTCGTGACATGGTTGCCTTTCCCTTATCTGTTAGCAAGTCCCTGAGGAAGCCTTTGTTTAGTAACTCCAAAACCTCTAATCTCAAGGCTACGCACTCCGCTGTCGTGTGACCGTAGTCCCTGTGGAACTCACACCACTTCCTGGTGTCTTTTTTCGTCGAATTGTCTCTGCTGCGCGGAGGCCACTTTACTTCATTCCCCATCTCTTAAGCACGGTGACCAGTTCCCCTGGAGAAATCGTAAAGTTGTAGTCCGGTAGCCTGGGTTTGCTTGCTGGTTGCTCGTCCCTGTGTGACCTTTGTCTTCTGTCGACATTTGGGTAGTATGGTCGCCGCTCACCCCTTGGTTGGTTCCTCCTTTCCCTATGAGAATGGATATTGCTATCGTGCGGCCTGGGAGCAACAGGCCTTCGGTCAATCCGGGTATTCGCAACATCTGCCCTTCCGTTGTTTCTTTTATCTTCTTCCCATCTTATTTCTACCTGGGCCCGTGCCATTACTTGTTCCATGTTGTAGCATCGAAATTTCGTCAACTTCTTGTAGAGTCCGCTGTCATAGAGTAGTCCGTTCCGGAAGGCTTCTACTGCTGTAGGTTGGTGGAGATCTGGAACGTGATTCTCTCTCGGTTGAATCGAGCAACGTAGCTCCGCAGAGATTCTCCCCTTCCCTGTTGTATAGAATTAAGGTCGTCCGAAGTTTTTTCTATTTTGCATGAACTTGCAAAGTGTTGCACAAACTTGTCAGCTAGCTCTTGGTAGGACTCGATTGATCTGTAGGGAAGGTTGATGAACCAAGTAAGGGCAGGTCCTGCCAGAGTCTCGCCAAAGCATCTACACATTCCAGCCTCCCACTGACTTGGGGACAGGCCGGTGGACATCATCTTGTATTTGTAGTGTACGACACATGGTCGTCTGGATCGGCAGATCCATCATACGGCTTCATCTCCGGAGGGCTGAATTTTCGGGGTAAATCAATAGCAACAATAGACTCCGCAAATGGGGTGTCAGAAATCGCTCCGGCCCTACTTTTCCTAACTGGCAACCTTACCCCTGGTAGTCTCGACATTATTGCTTCCTTGAATTCGATCATCTCCTTCCTGATTGAAGTGGCAATCTGTTGGGTTGGATCGATGAGAGAGACCGGTTCTTGCAAGATTGGCTGTTGATTGTTGTTTGGACCTTCTGTCATAAGCGGGATTGTTGGGTTGCTCTGGTCGTCTGGATTGCTTGTTTGGCTCAGAGTATTAGTATGCGGAGGATTGGATGACATCTGCTCCATCTTTCTCTGTAGATTGTCATTGGCACTCCGCATCGTTTGATTTTCTTCTTCTAGGGCTTGCAACCGTTCTTGGAGCATGGCAAGCTGTGCCATCATGGGATTTGGGTTTTGCTCATTGCTTGAGGCCATTTGCTGTGTTGCTATATCTTACTTTGACGAAATTTGCTTGGTAGGCCCCACGGTGGGCGCCAAATTGTAGATCCTGATTTCGGTCGAGGTCCACAATTGAGATTGAGTAGGGGGGCACAAGCGAACCTGCAAAATAAGAATAGAGCAAAAGAGGTGATTACTACTGCCCACCGGTGTGATGGAAACCGTAGGCTCTCCGACGCTCAAGTTAGCCAAAGAATGAGAAATCTAAGTAGAAAGGATTCAGGTGTTAGGATACCTAAACCACTGATCAATTGCCGTGAGGGCGGACTGTTGGATATTATCTGATGATAGGAGTTGTCTTCGGATCCCCATTTTGTTCTTTGCCTTGCTCTTTTATAGGATTCCTCTTCTGCCCGTTGGAGACTTCTTCTGGCGATGTAATAATTTCAGGTCCTTTAGATCTCATAACCGTTGATTTCATGATGACGGTCATGAATTCGGATCCACTTCCTGATCTTTGTAACTGGTGTCCGTTTGTCTGTCTTTAATGATTTTGGGCTCATGAGGCGGCCCATGGATCTTCTTCTGGGCTCCAGGTCTTGCGGCTGGCTTTGGTGGTAAAAGTCGATTTTACCCCTGGCCCAAATTTGGCCCGTACACACACACTTATCCACTCATTGGTTTAAAACCCACTTGACAACATCTCTTTGTCAATTTCTCAATGCCTTGTTTAGGTGCTTGTTTTAATCCGTACAAGGATTTTACAAGTTTGCACACCTTCTGTTCTTATCCAGGAACATTAAACCCTTCTGGTTGTTCAATGTAAATCTCATCATCCAATTCACCATCAAGAATGTCGTCTTTACATACATTTGATGTATTTCAAGACCAAATATAGCTGCTAAGCTATGAGCATTCTTATCGATGTGATACGAGTCACTGGTGAATAGGTGTCAAAGTAATCAAGACATTCTTTTTGTCTATAACCTTTTATGACAAGCTTTGTCTTGTATTTATCTATTGATCCATCCAGTTTCATCTTCCGTTTGAATATCCATTTGTAGCCCAATGGCTTACAACCTGGAGGAAGATCAACCAACTCCCAAGTATGGTTTTGTAGGATTGAATCAATCTCATTGTTGATAGCCTCTTTCCACAAAGGTGCTTCTGGAGAAGACATCGCTTCTTGAAAGCTTTGAGGCTCATTTTCTAACAAGTATGTCAGAAAATCGGGACTAAACGACTTTGACGTTCTAGCTCTCTTGATACATCTAGGTTTATTTGCCTCAACATTTCCATGTTGATCCGACTCTTGGTCAGCCTGATCACTATCATTGACAATATCAATAGATCTTTTGAAAGACTCTCTTCTTTGTCTTTCCTTACAAGGAAATGTCTCTTCAAATAGATTGTCGCATTCCTTGACTCAATTATCACATTCGAATTGATGTCAGAAATCTCATACTTGTGTACCAAGAATCGATACGCACTATTGTTGCGAGCATATCCGTTGAATATATAATCAACAGTTTTGGGTTTTATTCTAACATTCTTAGGTTTAGGAACCATTACTTTGGCAATACACCCCCACATTTTCATATATTTATAGGAAGATACATAACCTTTCCACAACTCATATGATGTATTGTCCAATCTTCTGTGAGGAAGCTTGTTTAGAACGTAGTTCGCGGAAAGCAAGGCTTCCCCCCACAAGTTCTAGGGTAATCCAGAACTTGTCAACATGACGTTCATCATTTCCTTCAACATTCGGTTTTTGCGCTCATCAATCCCGTTTTGTTGAGGCGAATAAAAAGCAGTGGTTTCGTGAATAATTTCATGAACGGAACTATATTCACCAAATGGTAACATATATTCACCACCTCTATCACTCCTGATTCTCTTGATTTCATTGCCAAGTTGATTTTCAACTTCGTTCTTATAGTGTACAGAGCTCTCAATAGCTTTATCTTTGCTTCTCAGCAAATACATATAACAGAATCTTGTGCTATCATCGATAAAAGTGACAAAGTACTTTTTACCGCCTTTTGTTTGCACAATATTCATATCACACACATAAGTGTGTACAAGTTCCAAGGGTTCAGAACTTCGTTCTATGGAATGATGTTCTAAGCATTTTTGCTTCAACACATGTCTCACACTTATGTTAACTATCAATTGCAAATTTAGGTATAAGGTCCATGTTAATTAATTAACATGTCCTAACCTCACATGCCATACATTTTATGACTCAATAATATAAGCGTAAGTCGTAGCTTTATTATTAGCACTGTGTCGATTAACATTCATTACATTGAATTTGAAAAAGCCCTCAGTGAGGTATCATTTTTCTACAAAGACATTACTTTTGGTCAATACAAACTTGTCAGAAATAAATACACGCTTAAAGCCATTCTTACTAAGAAGAGAGTCTGAGACCAAGTTCTTCCGAATATCTGGAACATGCAAAACATTCTTCAATGTAAGCTCTTTTCCATATGTCATCGTCAGAACCACTGTGTCTTGTCCAACCACTCTAAAGGTATACTAGTTTCCCACAGTCAAATGATCGCCTCCATCGACATTCTGATACGGGAAAAACATCTTGCTATCAGAACAGATATGACGAGTAGCCCCAGTGTCCACCCACCATTCTCTCGGATTCCCAACCAAGTTAGTTTCAGTTACCACTGCTGAGATTCATTTCTGAAATCTCATCAGTTAACTGCCCATCTTCAGCGACATGGGCCTCATTTTTCTTGCCTTTGTCCTGAGACTTCTTGTTTCTGCAGTCTTTTGTCATGTGACCGTTTTTCCCACATTTGTAGCACTTCCCCTTGAACTTGGAAGAATCAGCTCAACTGTTCTTTCTCTTTTTGATACCATTTACATCCTCGACGATGTTGGCCTTAGACTCCAAAGTCTTGTAGCTGGCATTTTCGGACTTTCTGTTGTCTTCTTCGATCCTCAATCGAACTCCAAGGTTTTCAAGGCTCATCTGCTTCTTTTTAGATAGCTCATGAAATCCTTCCATGATGAAGGTAACTTTTCAATTATAGTGGCAACTTGAAACTTCTCACAGAGTTTCATACCTTCATTCAGTATTTCATGAATGATCAACTGCAGTTCACCCAACTGAGACATTATTGTTCTTGAATCTACCATCTTGTAGTCCAGGAACCCACCCACGATAAATTTCTTTTGTCTGGCATCCTCGATTTTATATTTCTTGTCGAGAGATTCCCAGAGAACCTTCGCAGAAATCATGCCTTGGTACACATTGTACATGGTATTGTCAAGTCCACCCAAAAGGTAGTTCTTGCATAAGAAGTCGCCAAACGACCATGTCTTTTCCCGCAGTTGCTTTGCTATTTCCGATTCACCCTCCACAGGATCCAGAGGATCTTTGAGGTATATAGCTAACTGCAGCGTTGTCAGGTAGAACAATATTTTGTTTTGCCACTGTTTAAAGTTTGCCCCACCAAATTTTTTCGATTTTTCTCCATAAGAGACCGGTACTATGTAATCGGAAAATCAACAGAGGTCAATTGGTCTACAAAAGACAAATTACACAACGATCAACAAATGATCTTGTTCAAAGTGATATATTAAGTAACCACTTGTTGTTCTATTGGACGGTGTTTCCAATAAGCACAAGTCCTTGAATTTCGACTAAAAATTCTTATGAAAAGTAAATAAAGGAATATTCCCAGAGGACGAGGGGGGTCCGGAGTAACCACTTAAATCCATGACCACTTAGGCTCTTATCGCCTTTTTGACAGAGTATCCTTTAAACACTTCTTCAATAGGATCTCTTAGCAATTCAAACTCAGTATTACACTTATGATTTACAATACAATATTCGATATGTGTAGATATATGTGTATGTGTCAATCAAGATTGGATGAAATTACTTGTGTATGATTACACTTTAAATTCTCAACCAATTATGCAACACACAATTATTTGTCAACTTTATCCCTATGTGTATGCTTGTGATAATTGAACACCCTGATAATAACTTAAATCTATACTACCAAGATTATTGTGATTCAATATATGATTTACTAAGTTAATATTATGAATACTTAAATTAAACTAAGTCTTTTCAATTTATAAACTATTTCAGGACTAATTCGTTAGTGTCGCGTTCGTATCTACGTTCGAACGAGACTGTCCAGTGTGTGTACGTTCGTATTGCGTTCGAGAACACATTCGAACGAAGTATTCCAGAGAGTTAACGTTCGTATAGCATTTGATAACGAGTTCGAACAGACTATTTCAGAGAGTTTATGTTCGTGTTGCATTTAGGACGCGTTTGAATACTTTAAGTCAGAGGGTTTGCGTTTGATTTGCGTTTGAAGACGCGTTCGAACGTTTTCAGGCAAAAGGCTTGCGTTCGAGTTGCGTTTGAAGACGCGTTCGAACGTTCTTACGAAATTTCAGATTTTAGCCTTTGCGTTCGTCGGGCGTTCGAACGCCCTACGTATTTTCATGCACATACTGATTTTTCCAGAAAATTTTCTTATCTAAGCATGCGAATTACTATCCAACAACACTAAATGTGATAAGTTCTTAAGATTGTTGTATATATAGTCATTAAACATAAAACAAACATGCTTTAACACTCAAATTCATAAAATAAATTCCAGATATACTTTTACATACATAAACCCTAAAACCCTAAAACTTTGAGAATAAAGAAAAAACCTGAATTCATGATGAAACTTTTGATCCGAGTCGAGATTAATCTCTGTCCTTAAGAACTTATCAGCCCCGTCTCGGTGCTCTATAGGTTTTGTGGCTAATGTTCTCCCAGGATAACCCGGATTCCTCTTGTTCAAGGGGCACTCCTTAATAAGATCTCGAACTAGGAATTTGAGGAACTCTCTCTCTGACTCAAAAACGAAATTATGAGACTCAAGACTTGTTTTCTGTTCTGGATCCTAAGAATGAACCTCCAAAGCCCTTTAAATAGACATCAAATTTGGGGTGTAACCCTCCTAATGGTTATATCCATTCCATGCACCATTTGGAGCCCAATGAGTGTTCTTCTAAATGGGAGGACATGTCCCATTGGGGTACCATCCAATGGACATGTAAGTCATATATCCAAACACAAAATTTAGAGAATTCAGAGAATTTCCTACAAAATAGTCTACAAGTATTAATGGAGAAATCAATGACTATTTATTTAAGAAAATGAAACAGGGAAAGGCCTTGAATCCGAATTTGATGAGAAAAATATGAAAATTTACTATTATGAACTCGTTAAGCTAATGCTGGCCTCCTTTATAATATCAATTCATAAGTAACTATCACAAATTATTTATGATATAACAACTTATTTAATAACCATTCATTTCCTTGATAAATTTATTATTTGGGACTTTCTTTCTAAATAGGTTTCATGAAATTCACTCTTTTTCAATTTTCATTGAGAGACTTTTTTTTTTTTTTAATTCGTTAATGAGATTTATACCACTCCAAATATATATATATATATATATATATATATATATATATATATATATATTTGTTAAATTAAATGTATATTTCCAGTTGGAATGTGAGAGATCTGAAACCTGAACCCAACCCACTAGTTCACTTTGGTTGATTGATTTCATCGAGTGCAATTTTATCCACATTTTCTGACCGTTGACCCCCTACCCTTGTTCTTGTTCAATCGAACGACAATGATATTAGGATGTATGTGAGAGTTGGGTCAAATATCACCAAAGATAATGGAACAATGTTTACAAAGATTCTCGGTTCTCCGAGCTTTTTGGGAGAATCCTTTAAAGTACATATGACAATAATATTTATATTTTTTTGGATATCAACAATTATCTACTCATTTAATTGGATTTGAAAAACATCCATAAAATGTTTATTGGATTTTGATAATTTTTAAAATATCCATTAGATATCGGATGAATAAATGTATATGGATATTAATTATTCATTCAATTCCCATCTAAAAATGGAGAATATAAAAGTATATTCTGTTGATGGTGTTTTCAGGCACTACGGCATTTAAGACAGCACAACAAGGACGAAAGGGTAAATTCTTTCCCTGGTTGACATCATGAAGATACCGACCTCATTATGAAAGGACCGACCACTTTGGTTCAAATGACCGAGCACTATAGATGTCGGCAGAAACGTCCTCAGCATAGAAGATTGTCATGGCCGACCTCATTAAAGACCGACCAGATGACGGACCGTGTTCAAGACAACAGCACCCCATTCTTATGGATAAGATAAGGAAAACATCCTACTATCTCAAGGAGAGAGAGTCAGAATCCAAAAGGGAAAACGGAAGAAGAAGGCAAAACCGGATCAGGAAACCCTACAAGAAGAGAAGATTGGGTTCAAATAGGATTTCTTATACAAATAGGAATCTGATTTCTGTATTATTATAAATAGAAGGGTAGAGCATGTGTAAGAGGAGATCTGAAAATCATCACAAGAGTGAGAGATTAGTGTCATAGAGCTCTGATTTGTAAAAGCAAAGAGGAGATCTGAGGAGTGAATTTGAGTAATAAAAAGTACCATCCTGTTCTTGCCCGTGGACGTAGGTCGGATCCCAAATCCACCGAACCACGTTAAATCACCTTGTCTGATTGGCGTATTTTCTTGTTTTCCGCTAAATTTGCCTTTGGTCCCCCATAACCAAACAAATTCACTATTGAGGGAGGATTTCTTCGGGAGTGATATTCCAATATTACCCTGAGACCAAAATCCGCCGTCAACAGTTGGCGCCGTCTGTGGGGAACTGGACAAAAAGCAACTCGTGTAGTAAGACAATGGCGGAAGGCGGAAACCACCAATCATCAGGGAGCTCGGCCGCAGATTGGATGGAGAAGATCGAAGAGAACCTAAGGAAAGAAATGGAGGAAAATCAAACCCTGCTAAAAAGCATAGTAGACCGGTTGGAAAAGATAGAAGGAGCACACGACAGTAAATTCGAGACCGGGACTAGCCGACGAAAGAACGAAATAGCAGAGGGAAAAAGAATTGTTGATACAAGTGAGGACGATGGACCTAGGAGGAGGGGGCCTTACTGGATAAAATCCATAGTTGTGGAAAAAGATTCACAAGCAGAGGACACATGGGAGAAGAAGAAGAGAGACTTTCGACAGATTCCTCTTATGATAGTCTCCGCTACACTAGAAGAGGAGGCACAGAGTACGACGGGACTGTTCGGGAGATCCCAAGGGGTGAGGAACACCGCACCCGTGGCAACAGACATGAGAAGAGAGCGCAGAAGGCGACATGGCGGCCCAAACAGCGAGGTAAAATCTTGGTTAAAGAAAGAGATGGCCAAGTAGGGGTAAGCCTCAAAACAGGTACAGGAGACGCCCGGGATGACAAAGAGGAATCCCCCATCACAGAAGAAATAGAATCAGCAAAATTCCCGAAAAGGTTCAACATACCGACCATGACGCCCTACAAAGGCCATATGTTTATTTCCGGCTCGGGTCTGCTCTTGTACCGCCGAGACCGATGTCTCTTTCCGGCTCGGGTCTGCTCTTGTACCTCCGAGACCGATGTCTCTTTCCGGATCGGGTCTGCTCTTGTACCGCCGAGACCGATGTCTCTTTCCGGCTCGGGTCTGCTCTTGTACCGCCGAGATTGATGTGTTGTTTTAGCTCGGGGTCGGGGTACGTCCCACCGAGTCAGCCCTTTGGACTGGGGACGTAACATTCCCCCAGGTCCAAGTGCCTTTTTCAGCTCGGGGTCGGGGTACGTCCCACCGAGTAGCCCTTCGGACTGGGGACGTAACATTCCCTCAGGTCCAAGTGCCTTTTTCAGCTCGGGGTCGGGGTACGTCCCACCGAGTCAGCCCTTCGGACTGGGGACGTAACATTCCCCCAGGTCCAAGTGCCTTTTTCAGCTCGGGGTCGGGGTACGTCCCACCGAGTCAGCCCTTCGGACTGGGGACGTAACATTCCCCCAGGTCCAAGTGCCTTTTTCAGCTCGGGGTCGGGGTACGTCCCACCGAGTCAGCCCTTTGGACTGGGGACGTAACATTCCCCCAGCTCCAAGTGCCTTTTTCAGCTCGGGGTCGGGCTACATCCCACCGAGTCATGATCATTAGTCTGGGGACGGGACATTCCCCCAGAACCATCTCTCTTGGCTCGGGGTCCTCAGGGACATACTCGATGCATAAGGATCCGTGAGAAGCATAGCACGGGGAGGGATGATACCCCCGTGGCGATTGCTTACTCCAGTGTTACCGAACATAAGGAGGAATATGCCCTTAATGTGTCGAACACTCTTTGATCCTCACTTACCGATGTAATGGATCCGTGGGAAAGCATAGCACGGGGAGTGATGAGGCCCCTGTGACGATTGCTAGCTCCAGTGATACCGGACCTAAGGAGGGATATGCCCTTAGCGTCCCGGACACTCTTTGATCCATTCATCATTTGGATCCGTGAGAGGCGCAGCACGGGGATGCGTTATGCCCCTGTAGCGTGTGCTTGCTCCAGCGTGGTAAGGAGGAGCCCTCATACAATACACAGGCTCCACAGTGACCCAACGTGTAGAGGATGTACCCTTACCATTCAAACGCTCAACTGATCCAAATCCTGGTTCGCCGGGACACTGAATTGAAAGATTCAGAATTGTGTTTTGGAGGCCTCGGGCAGGACGCTGTTTTGAGGCATCCGTGCTGTTGTTTACATTTGTAAAAAGTTTTCTTTTGGGACAAGTGCCGAGTCACCCCCACCTTTTTGGTCTTATTTTTTAAAGTTTTGATTTTGTTTTTCGCTGGTCTGGCAAGGGGACGCCCGTGTCAGATTCGGTAGAGCTTCACAAGGTTGATTCAATTCCCTTCTGAGCAAGTCCCAAAGATTACCTGGCACATGGCTGGATTCGTTCCGCCGAGGCCACTTGTTTATTCGGCTCGGGGCTGGATTCATTCCGCCGAGGCCACTTGTTTATTCGGCTCGGGGCTGGATTCGTTCCGCCGAGGTCACTTGGTTTCTCTCAGCTCGGGGTCGGGTTACGTCCCACCGAGTCCGCCTTTTTGGTCTGGGGATGTAACATTCCCCCAGGGCCAAGTATTCATCTCAGCTCGGGGTCGGGTTACGTCCCACCGAGTCCGTCCTTTTGGTCTGGGGACGTAACATTCCCCCAGGGCCAAATGTTCATCTCAGCTCGGGGTCGGGTTACGTCCCACCGATTCCGTCATTTTGGCCTGGGGACGTGACATCCCCCCAGGGCCAGATGTTCTTCTCAGCTCGGGGTCGGGTCATGTCCCACCGAGTCCGTCCTTTTGGTCTGGGGACGTAACATTCCCCCAGGGCCAAGCGTTCATCTCAGCTCGGGGTCGGGTTACGTCCCACCGAGTCCGTCCTTTTTGTCTGGGGACGTAACATTTCCCCCGGAGCCAAGTGTTCATTTCAGCTCGGGGTCGGGTTACGTCCCACCGAGTCGGTCGTCGTCAGCATAAGGGCAAAGCATTGTCTCCACGGGTAGATATCGGAATCCTCGTTGACTGAGCACATGAGGGTGGCAGGAAGGACCAGATTTGCAGCCAAGACATTTTCTCTGCGATTCCTGGAATGACCACCGACGGATTCATCGGCACACCATCTTTTTTATAGTTCCCGGCACCAACTCGCATACTCGTTGGAACCGAAAACTAGGGGACAGATGTTGATGGTGTTTTCAGGCACTACGGCATTTAAGACAGCACAACAGGACGAAATGGTAAATTTCTTTCCCTGGTTGACATCATGAAGATACCGACCTCATTATGAAAGGACCGACCACTTTGGTTCAAATGACCGAGCACTATAGATGTCGGCAGAAACGTCCTCAGCATAGAAGATTGTCATGGCCGACCTCATTAAAGACCGACCAGATGACGGACCGTGTTCAAGACAACAGCACCCCATTCTTATGGATAAGATAAGGAAAACATCCTACTATCTCAATGAGAGAGAGTCAGAATCCAAAGGGAAAAAAAGGAAGAAAGAAGGAAGAAGAAGGCAAAACGGATCAGGAAACCCTACAAGAAGAGAAGATTGGGTTCAAATAGGATTTCTTATACAAATAGGAATCTGATTTCTGTATATTATAAATAGAAGGGTAGAGCATGTAGAGAAGAGAGAGATCTGAAAATCATCACAAGAGTGAGAGATAGTGTCATAGAGCTCTGATTTGTAAAAGCAAAGAGGAGATCTGAGGAGTGAATTTGAGTAATAAAAAGTACCATCCTGTTCTTGCCCGTGGACGTAGGTCGGATCCCAAAATCCACCGAACCACGTTAAATCACCTTGTCTGATTGGCGTATTTTCTTGTTTTCCGCTAAATTTGCCTTTGGTCCCCCATAACCAAACAAATTCACTATTGAGGGAGGATTCTTCGGGAGTGATATTCCAATATTACCCTGAGACCAAAAATCCGCCGTCAACATATTCGAATTAAAATTTTTATTATCAAGATTTTTACACCCGCACGTAAATATATCCAACCCAACTTAGAACGCTCGGGTTTGTCTAGGTTATGGTATGGATTTCATTAAACTTGTATCTGGTCCGAAAAAATATCGGTCCAAACTTTTTAGACCAATATGTAAAATACTTCAAATTGTCTGAGACCACCCAAGTTTGTATGGGTTTGGTTCAGGTTTCATTAAACCCCAAACTCATCCTGGAAAAATCAAAATCTAATAATTTTAGACCCATATATAATTACATCCAACCCGACTTAGACCACACATATTGTACGGGTCTGATATGGGTTTTATTAAACCCAAAACAAGACTGGAAAATTCAGGTCCATGATTTTTATACTCATATGTAAAATGCATCCAACCTGGCTCGGACCACCCAGATTTTTTTGGCCTAGTATAAGTTTCATTAAACCCGGACTCGACCAAGAAAAATCTGGGTCTGAGATTTTTAGACTCGGATCCATATGTAAAAAATACATCCAACCCGCCCAATACTGACATGAGTTTGTCTAGGTTTCATTAAACCTAAGACCCGTATGTAAATACATCCAATCCGGCCTAGACCACTTGAGTTCAGTCCGAGTTTCTTTAAAAACGAATCTGATCTAAAAAGTTCAAGTCCAAGATTTTAGATCTAATGTAAAATACATCCAACCGGTCTGGACCATCCGGATTTGTCCGAGTTTCATTAAATCAAGACCTGAACTTGAAAAATATTAATCTAATATTTTTAGACTTGACCCGTTTGTAAAATACATCCAATATAGACCCAACTTACAAAATTTCACGTCTACGATTTTTAGACCCACCCCCAAATGTAAAATACATCCAACTTGACCCAAACCACCCAATTTATTAAGGTCATATATAGTTCGAGTTTCATTAAATTTGGACATGGCTCGAAAATATTCGGGTCTAATATGCATAGACTTGACTCGAAATACCTTGGTTTATCTAGGTACAACTATCAATCCCTAGTTGTTTCCTATATTTTTGAGGCCCTCTGTTCAAAAAATTGGGTTATCGAAGTTTTTGTATGAAACAAAACTTACATTTAATTTCTTAAAATTGGGTTGTCGAAGGTTTGTGTGTTATATACTTGATGTTTTAAGTTAAAAATGGGTTGATATTTCACATGGGCCACGTAAAGCCTATAGAGAGAGCCCAATACAATTAGGCCCATACATTTTCCCCACTCTTAAGGGCCTTTTTTCTGTGGCTGTAAAAAGAAGAGCAAGCACCGATTTAAACGCGCTGCTTGAGAGAAAAACAGAAGCAGCGTTGCGTTTCGTTGCGCTTCGAAATGGCCACAGAGCTCTCTTCTTCTCCGTCGCTCGTCTTATCCATTAAACACCAAACGTTTGCGACACTTAAAAAACCTCACTTCTCAGCAATCTCTCTTTCTAAAACTCACCGTCGCTGCAATTCTTCTCTCTCCATCTCTAAAAATGTTACCGGCCCAGCAATAGCTTTCGAGTCTGTTGCCAGGCAACGGATACGGAGTTGGCCACACAATCTGGACAGGACCGTCTCTTAAAGGTTTCATTTACTAATTTATTTATTTAATTGAGATTTACTTTAACTATAATTAACTTCTGCTGCTGCTTCTTTGAAATGCAAATGCAGGTGGTTGCATCAAATATAAGGAATTTCTGTATAATAGCTCATATTGATCATGGAAAGTCAACTTTAGCTGACAAGTTATTGCAAATGACTGGTACTGTCCAGAAACGAGAAATGAAGGAGCAGTTTCTCGATAACATGGATTTGGAGAGAGAACGAGGCATCACTATCAAACTACAGGTTATAATCAATTATTGCTTAAAACAGTATGTGTATTATGGTGCTTAATTTTCTTATTGTTATAATCTTATTTTTCAAGGAAAGAGGGTTAATAATGCCATTCCTATGTGGCTGGAAATTTGATTTTCTAAGAAATATAAGTGACAGAGAAGCTGCTGACTCTGCGTTACTGTGTTTCCATAGTTTTAGACAATGTTGTGGACTTCTGGTGTTTGGCACCTTTTTTTGTTCACTGGAAAGGAAAAAAGAGAATTTTTAATGGAGCTAGGGAGGAGAGGATGCTGAATTTTTGTCACAAGGCTCGTATTCTTGCTTCCCTTTTGGTGTCGGTCTCAATTGAGTTTGCATATAACCAATTATTTTGAATAAGTTTTCTTCTTTATAACTAAAAATATATATATTTTTAGTATTGTGCTGATTGAATGATAGAGAAAAATAATTGATTAGTGGAAATTGTGGAATCTATATGTTGTTTCTTCTCTCCTGTACATATCCTTACTTGTGCCTTGCTTTCAAGCATTTCAAAATTTCCAAGGAAAATAGAACCTTTTAAGGTTTAAATTTTAATTGGTTTGATGTGATTATAAATGTCCGTGACATGTTAGATAGTGACGTTATACAAATGTTAATAGAGGTAGAGGTATCAAATGGGGATCGATTTTTCAGATTTTTGATTGAAGGATAACCTGTGTTATGTTCAATTTCTAATTGCAAGAGTCAAATTATTAAAATAGGTGATTTGATGTTACCGCCAGTATTTGTTTTTTAATTTTCTGGTAATATATTAATCGGATTTATGTATTTATTTATTTTGTTTACATTAATCTCTTTCTGACTTTTGATAGTGCAGCTTATTTGATCTGAATTTTGTGGCAGGCAGCTCGTATGCGTTACGTATTTGAAAATGAGCCATATTGCTTGAATCTGATTGATACTCCAGGGCATGTGGACTTCTCTTATGAGGTAAATAAATAATATATCAGGTGGTCAAAGTGTTCTTTTACTATGCATGTGCTATTCCAATATCTACTTATGTGTTGAAACACGACACTTTGAAGTTTGACCATTTCTACAACTTATTAGGATTGTGATCTAGCATCTTCTTTTCATTTCATTATGTGTAGGTTTCTCGTTCTCTTGCTGCGTGCGAGGGTGCTCTCCTTGTTGTAGATGCTTCTCAGGTGAACTTTTATCTACTCTGTACTTATCTATCATTATATTTAATTACTTCTACCATTTAACGTATAACATTTTGTTGGCATTCTTCTCATGGCACTATTTAATATAGTTAAACATTTACTTTGTGGGCAGCAAACTGAAATGTCGGTAATAGAATTGTGGTGTTCTTCCATGGCACTACGACCACCTTCACTGCCATTACTATTTATTTCAACAATTAGCACTATTAAGTGCAGATATCTGTCACTGTTGTAGGGAGTGGAAGCCCAGACACTGGCTAATGTTTATTTGGCTTTGGAAAGCAATCTTGAAATTATCCCTGTAAGTAAGCCATTATTCTTGTCTTGTTAGTTTCTTTTATGTTTTTATTAGCTGAAAATTTAACATTTTTCTCTTTAAATAATGTGTGTTTGAGCTGAGTTCTCAAATAGTGATAGATGAGATCTAACACATTTTAGCTGGAGATAGAATTTAAGGAAATGGTGAGCCGTGACGGTGGAGACTGTTGGAATTAGTGAGAAGCTAATTAGTATTTATTGTTAGATTATATTCAACCAAGTATTATTGTGTAGTTGGTAGTTGTGTTGTTGTGTATTTAATATGGTAGTTGTATAATGCCTATATAAAGGCCTCTCATTGTAAGTTTTATATCAAGCAAATTTTAATACACAATTTTTCCTTCACAAATTCTCACATGGTATCAGAGCCAATCTTTCTCTGGGTTCTAGTATCTCTCTTTTAGAGTCGTAATTCAAGTCGGCGCGTGGGAAACCACCACCGCTATATATGTGTGAGCCTCACGCGCCGCATCTTCTTTGGCAATCTTGACAATATCAGTGACGACGAAATGCTAATTCTTATCCCTTATTTGCACCAAGTTCCACAATCTGAAATTTTTTCGGGGTTTTGTTATGGGGTGATTTTGCAAGTTTTCTTTAGATGTTTTGAGCTGTTCTGGAATAGTTTAAACTTTTCAGCTGTGCATTTTCCAGCGATGTTAAACCATCCAAACCTCCACATCTGTTCTCGTTGTGCATTCTCCAACGACGTTAAACAACCAAGTCACCATATATGTTCCTGCTGTGCATTCTCCAGCAACGCTTTAAACACCCTAGTCTCTCTATGGTTCTTGTGCTGATTTCATCTGTAACAAGCTTGGTGCATACAACATGTATGCTCCAGCTTGAGGGGGAGTGTTGGAATTAGTTGAGAAGCTAATTAGTATTTATTGTTAGATTATATTCAACCAAGTATTAATTGTGTAGTTGGTTTGTGTGTTGTGTATTTAATATGGTAGTTGTATAATGCCTATATAAAGGCCTCTCATTGTAAGTTTTATATCAAGCAAATTTTAATACACAATTTTTCCTTCACAAATTCTCACAGAGACAATTGGAAAAATGCATGTATATACATTTTCTATCAATAAAGTGCTCCCTTCCTCTTTTTTGTTTTTATTTTGAGAGGGGTATGAGGTGGGAGAAGTCCCCGGAGGGGATTAGGGGTTGGTGGGAAGGGCTTAAATATGCAAACTTGTCGATTAATTACATTGATGGAGATGATTTCATGTCCTGATATTTTTAGTTTATTGCAGACATCATCACATCATCATCACTGAAAATTTGTTTTTACTGTGCTCATGATACCTGTTAGTGCTCACAGAAATTCTGGTATAGTTCTCAGAACACATGCTGTGTAAGCTTAGAGCAATATATTGTTGTTTAATTAAATCTGATCTGTTCTAGGCTTGTGATTCATATTGTGGAATCATTGTTTTCAGAATGTTTAGATTTATTTATTTATACTCATGACTAGACGTTGATAGATAAATCTCTGCTCACTACTATCTGTTTCAGGTTTTGAACAAAATAGATCTTCCAGGTGCTGATCCAAATCGTGTTGTTCAGGAGATTGAAGAGGTTGGTGCATAAAAAAACAGGTTCATTTAATGGGTGTGTAGTTCACATTGGTCCATTGTGCCAAACCTAGTGTAAATTATCCATCTTAGCACTTGCAAAATTCTGTCTTTGACAGTGATAAGTTGTTACATATTTGCTTCAATTGGCATGGACTTTTTTATTGATGGGTATTAAATAGTATCAGAACATATTTAACTAGAAATTCTTGTGCGTTTACAGCGTAGGCAAGATGTTAAATATGACCATCCATGTGAAGGGACATGCTAGAGTGTCAATGCTCTCTTTATTTTTCACACACACACACACACGTACATATATATACACGTACACACACACATACATATACACGTACGTACGTACGTATAGGTATGTGTGTGTATATACACACATATATGTATAGACGTATATATATGTATTTTAAATGAGAAATTTAGAATTTTATAAGATCAAGTAGAATTAAGTGTTACATCTGTGATGTGGACCAGGAGTCCACAAAGTCATCAAAAAACTCGAAGGGAAAACCGGAAACTATACAAACAACTTTCAATGAGATTTACATTGAATGCCTAATTAGATTGCAGTTTATATTAGCATTTAAGCATTTTCATTGGCTCTTTCTGCCCTTTCTTAAGCTTATTACACCCACATTTACTCATATATACACATTTATAATTCATCCTGTTAATGATTGTGGTGCTATGAGCACAACAAATTGGATGAAATGGGTTTTTAGGGCAGATGTGGATTTGAAAGTAGTTCTAAGGTCACACGTCTTCTGTGTAGGTTGTTGGGCTAGATTGTAGC